>JAXBDA010002877.1:0-10067 GCA_036023075.1 Gaultheria prostrata | reverse complement strand
ACATCGCCTAGGTACCAAAGTAATATGAATGATATAAGCGTGAGGGCACCCTCACTTCACGAGCTAGCTTTTGGGGTTGAGTACTACCTAAGATCGTGTAACATGGTATCAGAGCTGGGTACCAGCGATGGGTAGGGTGCGTGTCTCTCGCCTGCACGCGGCAGGTGTTGCCGAATGAGCACGCTACGCGTGAGGGAAGGTGTGAAGTGAAGTCCCACATCGCCTAGGTACCAAAGTAATATGAATTATATAAGCGTGAGGACACCCTCACTTCATGAGCTAGCTTTTGGAGTTGAGTTCTACCCAATATCGTGTAACACCATCACATGCATTGTCATGTATATGAAGTCAGAAGAGAATTTGGACAGGATAAATGACTTCTTCGCTGGATCACTAACACCACTTACCTTTTGAACACCACAACTAAAGGGAAATCTTGAGATGCCTAACCATAACTATTTTCATACATTGAACCACTAAGAAAAGATTACGCGGAAATCTAATGGAGAGAAAAATATCACAAAAAGTTTTCCTGGTATTGAAATTTCAAGCTTTCACATCCACTTATGGTTCAAGCTTTCACCTCCACTTATGGTTCGAGTGGTGGTGAGCTCAACCTTCTCAAGTTCAAATCCTAGAGAAAGTTATGTCCTTGTCAATGAAAATTGAACTAATTATCATTTGTATGCAATCCAAAGTGACAAAAATACCCGGCAAGGGTCCCCGGAGTTGTCGGAGAAAGACATTGACATCGGCAAAGGCTCTGGGGGCAAGAACTGGAAAGCGAAAATGACTTGAAACCAATTGGTCCCCCATAATGTTCCCCTTCAAGACAAAAGGTAATTGCAAAAACATCCAAAACCTCGTAAACAATCAAACTCCACAAAGAACGATTTTTTCCTGAATACGAAAGACTTAATAAACTGGTGGAGAAACACCAGTACTATATCATACACAAAGAAGACCATGAAATCACCACAACATGCCGAATAGATTTTTCTCTTTCTTTGGTTGCCAATGGAGTGAACGAGGATTCACACAGAGCAGCCTATCAGGGGTGTCCATCACCTAGGACAAGGAAACAATGCTCCGTCGTCTGTACTACGGCAAACTAAAGCTCTCAGAAAAACATAAGATTAAAAAAAAGGACTTGGACTTGTCCCCCTGTTTCATTTTCATCAGTTCAAAGGTCAGAAGTCTAAATTTCTCTAATACCGAAGCCAAAAGTATTCACAGGCCTGCGGGAAAGAAAATCTCACTAGTTAGCCAAAGTAAAAGACATAAAGTTTTGTCATGACCGTATAGAGCAATTCGTTAATATAAATCTTTTAGTAGTCAGTCCCTGGCATAGTATGCTACGTCAGGAAGTGATAACATGTGCAAGGAGCCAAAGAGGGAAATCATCAGAAGTTCTTTGCCCCCAGCCAAAGATCTCCACACAGATGGTAGTCAGATGGTTTCAAAGTTCATCAACATTCAGGACGTGCAAGTTACACGAAATTAACGGGTAATATCTGCCTAAAACATTCTTAGCAAAAGTCCTATTTACCGGCACTATAATTATGTACACCAACACAAGAAATGGATAATACATTGCCTCAATAAATCTAACTACATAACAAGAATGTCATTTCATAAGATCTAAAAATACAAATGCGTTCCAGAGGCTATGCAAAAGCATGGATGGCAAAAGGTTCCTCGATCGCGCAAAAACAGCCCCCATCACTGCCCCTAGGAATACAAGTGGCAGCATCCTCTGCAAATTGAAATGTGCCAATGCAAAAGCTACTGAACTCAAAAGAATTGAGCACCATACTGGCATGTACCTGGTCAAAGAAGGGAGAAGAAACCCACGGAAGACTATCTCCTCCCAAACAGGTGCACAAACTGACACCACAATAGCATAGAGGACCATCGCCACTGGATCTCGCGCGACAATTGATTGCTCAACATTCGAGACAGTGACGGGTGCAGAAGGGAAAATAGGCAACAGATTTAGGTTGACGTGCGAGAGCCTGTTGACCAAGGGAAACATAAGGCAGCCCAAAACAACATCAAACTGCCACTTCCCTTCAAGGCTAAACCTGAACCAGTCGGGTGCTAGGGGGCGGAACTTTGCAAGGCAGCGATGCAGGATTGCAATACCAGCTAGACCTTCAGCCACATCTGTCAAAAGGCTGTATAAAGCCTGCCCTCTGTATGTTAAGGTTTCCTTTCTGAATCCTGCTGTGTGAGCCAAGAATGGAATTATCCATGATCCTACTAACCAGAAGGAAGAAATCCAAAGGAGCATTACCTGCACCAACAGAGAACTTCATTTTGCTACTGTTTATATATGTTCTGTTCCATCAATCATAAACTCTAAAGGTAATATCATTGCCGATATTTTTAGCATCACGTTGATAAGTTATGATAAAGAAATGCTTTCATGCTTGGGGAGAAAGCTTTTAGGATGTGCAATGATTTTGTTTTGTTTCCAAAAACGGAAGTTATTCATTTCCAACGGCGCTCACAAAATAAGTTTAACTAAAAGCTTCAAAATGAGATGCAAAAGTGATGAAAACACCAACACTGCCAACTATCGATTTGCGGTCGCAAAAAAGACCTTTTAAGTCCTAATTGGAAAAAATTAGGTCAATACCTACATAGTACATACTATTCTTTGAAGCTACTTTGAAATTTGGATATTGCCTTTGTGGAGGAAAAGAAAAGGGGAAAGGAAAAAAAGCTAAATCCATTTCCTTCGTTTGGTTGAGCTAACTAATATCCATGAGAGCAAAACGAATAATTGGAGAATCAACACAATGCTTTCTGCTCAAACTTCATCTTTGGGGCTGCGACCGAACCGAACCAAGCCAAGCCGTTTTGAATTGTTCAAGCCTGGCCTGAGCTCAAATTGAGCCAAAACAACCAAGCACAAGCTTGACTTAATGCATTTACATCGCACTAGAGCTTGGCTCGAGTTGCCTAGAGAAAGCAAGCTGCCTGAACATACATCCACTACTAAAGCATTGAATGGCTCCATGTCAGTTGATCTTTGTATTTATGTAGCCCCATTGCATATAGTGAATACAATAAAAGGAACATGGAATGCATAAAGAAAATGTATGCTTCCTGTCATGTATAACAAGGTTGTTTTCCACTTTTTACAGAGATGCCTGTCCTGCTATGAACAGGTTACCATCACAAATCAAGCAGCCAATAAAGGATGATGCATAAGTTGTGGAAAATATTTTATGGCATGTATTACTTGTCGGTATTCCGTTTAGTTAACTTCTTTGAAAAGCCAAAGCTGTAAGGCTAGTTAAATTAAGAGAGAATTGCCCACCTCATAACCCTGTTGGAGCCACGCTAATCTCAGGTTGGGTTCAGCTACTTAAATTCAACGGCCAAGAATTGTGGTTCGAGCACCTCTGTTCATTTAATTAACTGAGCTTAAATGAGACCTAGATGATCTGTGCTCATTTTTTCCATGTTCATGAACAACTTCGCCCATTGGTAGCCCTATTCATCTCTCATAACAGATGTTATACACAATAAACAACTGGTTTGACAATACTGATACAAACACGATTCCTTCCCTAACAGCAAGCACAGGACAATTTCAGGTTCAAGCGAATTAACCAAACTGCATACGCATTCCTCCAGAAAGCGACAACCATGACATCTGTTTTTGCACAATTAACAGATTTGAAGAAACCGTGCAAGATGGGTTCCAATAACAAGAGAGACCCATACAACAAGCTTTCCCTTTCTGAATTCCGCTATTTTACAGTTTCTTACATAACACAACATTTCAGATGACCAATCAACCCAGTTCATTAACACATTCTTATGATTTTCATTTTAAAGTTGCATACTTATAAAACTGTGTGGAAAATTTTCAGTCGAATATCTGAGCCTCTTGTTTAGACAGAAAGTGTATAAGAGGGGGTTGTCTTTAGGATCTCATAAGCACTGTATCCATGTAAACATGCATGCGTCAACAGAAAATGGCAAAAGAATGGGGTGTCTGATCTTTTAGAGAGTGAAATGCCAATTGATTCGGGAAAATAATTCCAATTTTACTGGGTGATTTTTTTTGTTCCCTAGTGTTATTGACGCTTGCAAGTATATGATAGCTATTGAGTATGGCCTGAACAAATTTTATGATGAGAAAAAACATGTAAATGAAAGCTTACAATCATCAATGAGAAAATGATGAAAACAATTTCTGTAACTAAATATGGGCTGAGCATATGACAGAAAAAGACTGAAATCCATTCACCAGTAGTTTACTGGCTTCTTGTTGGAAATGACTTGCTGGTTACAAATATTTGCTAGAGCAAGATGACATTCTGACCCATTATTTTTAAGTGGTAGAACCAAATTTAGCACAAAAATGAAAAAAAGAAATGCCTTACCCGCAGGATGGTCTTCGCTGTCCATGGCACTGTCCAAGGTTCTGAACTAAAAACCGCATTAGCAACCTGAAACAAAAGCAGCTTATTAATCACAAGTTGTGACAATTCTGTCAATATTTAGCTTTATGCTTTACTCTTTACTACAAGCAAATAATAAGAATAAGGGAAAGACAAACAGGTGACACCCTTGGACTTAAACCCAACAAACCTCTTGAAAACTGCCCTCAAAATACATTTGAACGATCAATAGGTGAAGTGAGGAAAGTTCGGAAGTGTATGCTATGAGGCAAATGAAAGGAAGGAGAAGGACAAGCATCTTCATCTTGTTGGTTAAGAAAATACCTAACCAAGTGGAAGGAAGGTTGAATTTTATTTCCTCTTATTTGGTTCAACTGATACTATAGATAGGGGAGGAGCATCGACTAATAGATTACTTGTCTAATCACAAACTGAAGGGCATTCTTGGCATAAAGAAAATATTGCTTCATTTCACCTCCTTTGCATTTTTTGCGGAGGAACAAGATCAAAAACTCTTTGGCCCCCTCAGGGCCGGCCCTGGAGTGAGCCAAACAAGCCCTTGGGCTTGGGCAACCCTCCACCACGGGGAAACCAAAAAAAAAAAAAAATTCAGTACGTAATAAATATTAAAGTTGATGTACAAATACTGTAACGCAATTTGGCCCAGTGGAAAGGGTGTGTTCTTTTTCACACAACATGCGCAGGTTCGAGTCACAATTTAGGAGCTCCCTTTGCTTCTTTTTTTATCCGCCCAACTTCCTTTTTATCTGCCCAAGGGAGCCCAAGTCCCACTGCTCACTCCTATATCACAACCCTCATGGGATTGGATAGGACAGTGCTTAAGCCTCCACTATTTCCTTCTTTTCTTTTTATTTTTCATGTGATTTCTACTATTAAAAGTTCAAGGTTTATTTGGCCAGATTAAATTTTGTTGTAAGAAATTTTTTATGTTTCGGTCAAACTATTTTACTTTTATATTCCTTTTGACTACACCAACTGATATAGACGTTAAAATGTCTATATTGATAAATATTACTCATTAAATTTAACTTTAGTAGGCTTTTTCGCTAAAAGGATTTGTACTTCTTTAATTTTTCGAGATATAGTTTAATCAAGTTTCTAGTTCAAATTTCTTTCAGATGTGTTTCTCAATTGTGTGATTATAATGTTTGATTGGGAAGATAAGAACTTACTTTCGGACTACCATGTCACACAAGAGATTAAGTGGATTGGTTATTATCTCAATTGAAAACAAGTACATGGATAAGTTAAAGTATGATTACTTAATTGAAGAATTTGCTTCAAGAAATGCAAGGAGAAGTTGTTTTCTTGCAATCAGATCATGATAACCATAAAGCAATACAACCGGGTTACATTTAATTTTTTATTTTTTTTTATGTAATTCAAGCTAAAAACACAATGAAAATAAAAAAAAATAATTGACTTGTATGTCTTTCTTTTTCTTATATGACTTACTAGTATGAGGGCAACCAAGCTTGGGGTTAGACTTAAGCAACCCAAACATTAGGGGCCGACCTTGGGCCCCCTCTACCCTCACAACCCTCCATAATCAATGTACTTTCTCGTCCTCTCTTTGTTCGCCTCTGTATTACACTTACCCTCCAACTTGCTCAAGCCAAGCGCAGCGTGTGCGAATTGTTCACCAACTTA
Organism: Gaultheria prostrata; assembly: GCA_036023075.1. Classification (NCBI taxonomy): domain Eukaryota; kingdom Viridiplantae; phylum Streptophyta; class Magnoliopsida; order Ericales; family Ericaceae; genus Gaultheria; species Gaultheria prostrata. Next base: position 3,975 of record JAXBDA010002877.1, on the reverse strand, counting down.
TGAGCAAAAATGTACTATGTGACTCTTTTAATTACCACATAATTTCCCGTTGTAGTGTGATTTGCATTTTTCCTTCTACAAACTAGAAAACCCGTAGATTTTTAGAACTTTGGCTAGCTAATTGGACCTAAACTCGAGAGTATTCATTTAGGAAAGGCCACAGCTTGTCTAGCAAGTCCAAAAATCATGGCATTATCAAAACAGCTTGGTAAAAGCAATACTCTCATCCTCGGTAGATAACTTCAAGCTTTGAACTTGGCGTAATGACATTGGAGTTAGGACAAAACTTTTATAATCAATAACTCGAACATCAAAAGAAAACGTAAAACTGCCTTATCTTCAGATCATATTCTTTCCCCATTCCAGGAGTAAAAGCCCTACATATTGTTGTCCTTTCAAAAGTTTAACTTCCAGGGAAATCACCAATATCGAAACCTACTCATAATCACTAACATAAGTACCAAATGATATATTCCTTCCAATGCACTAAAAATAAGTCGAATTCAAAACCAGTGAAACAAAACCTTTCCAAGATTCGAAATCCAATCTTCTTTTGCAATACCCGGTTGATCGAGCTCCGGGTCTACCGAACATTCAGGCAGTTTATCCTCTGTATTCTTCGACTCGTGGAATTCCGAAGAAGTCTCTTCACGTCTAAAGCATGAAACTTTCCATCTCTACAACACAACAGACAAGTTACCAATCATTATAATTAAGCTATTCAAACTTCCCAATAGTGGTGTATATAAATACAGACACCTCATGTAGGCGTATATATATATATATATATATATATATATATATAGAGAGAGAGAGAGAGAGAGAGAGAAAGAGAGAGGGCTAACGTTTTTGGAAGCTTTGGAGAGGGAATCGAGGAGGCGTGCGGTGCGATTGAGAGGGAGTGAAGCCCTGGAGATAGGAGGAGAGAGAAGGGAGGGAGGATGAGAGAAGGTGCGAGAGCAAGAAGGGGCTGATGACATCGTGGCGATACCGGATTGGCTACAACCCGGGGGGGATAGGGAGGCCTTTGCTCATGCTGCATCACAGCGACAAAGCCCTAATTCTTTGCATCAGAAAGAAATTGAATTTGCGAAAACCCTAAATTGCGTGGTTGTAGACTGTCAGCTCCGACGACGTAATCAGCTTCCCACTTGCCTCTGGTCAGAGAGAGAGAGAGAGAGAGAGAGAGAGAGGCAAATCCGAGTTGGTTGTTGGCTGGAGGTAAGTGGTTACCACGTCAACGACGACATACTCTACGGATATATACGGTGCTCTGTTTGTTTGGTGGGATTGGGTGGGACTCAAAATTTTATGTTTGTTATTCTTTTTTGGATGAGATTTGAAATCCCTCACCAATTTTTATTTCAATTCGCACAAGATATAAAATCCCATGGGGAATGAGATTTGGATGGGGATGTGAATTTTTCAATGGCTAAAACAACAAAAAGTGTTTTCCAATGTCTATATCCCGTTGAACACAAACAATGATACGAATTTTCTCCTTGATATCTGAGCAATATCTCAAGGATTTCATATCCAACTTATATCTCATAGGATTTCATATCCCATCCAATTATCTCCGGTCAAACAAACAAGGCCTAAAGCGCTACCAACTTGAGTAGAAACTCAGGGACACTGCTAACCGCCGCTCAGTAGGCCCTGCCAAGCATATCTCAGCCGTCCGAATGTGTTTCGGACGGCCCAAATTTGAGGGGTGTCGAAAGGTGTTGTGTTTTGGGTATTTTAACTCCCCTCAAATCTGGACCGTCCAAAACACATTTGGACGCCCGAGATGTACTCAATTGGCCCTGCCGAGCGAAGCACTCAGCAGAGCCCTGGGTTCCTTGAGTATCGTTATATGGAAGAACGCTAGATATTTGAGCAGCGCATTTTATAAAAAAACGTTACGCAATTATCCCTCCTCTCTCACTTTCCCCTAATATATCTCTCCCCCTCTCCTCCCCCCTAATTTCGCAAGGCCTTGAACAAAAAATTTCACAAGGGACACAACACTAGGATGTACTAACTAATTACCAAAACCACTCCTAAGGTTTGTATATATTACAAATTACCCCCTCGCATATGGGAAATTGCAAATTATCCTCTATCGCATACCACTTGTCGTGATAAAGCTCTTAGAAAATCATCAAATTTTAATTCTAATTGACCAAAACTGTAACTTGTGAAAAGTTATTTTCACACATCTACAATCTTTTACAAGCTACGAAAGGATAATTTGGTCATTGCAATTAGGATTTGATGATGTCGTACAGATTCTGTTGAATTTTGTGCCAAGTGAATTTTTACAAGCGGGTAATTTGTAATGTAATGGGGGTAATTTATAATTTTCCAAACATGATAGGGCAATTTTTAATTTCTAGAAACCTCGGGATGCTTTTGGTAATTTTCCTTTTTTTCCCCTGCAATATTAAGAATTTTTTTTATCTGTACAATAGTTCAGTAATAAAATGTCTCTATCCTTTTCGTTTTAAGAATTCAAATTTTAATTTTAATTAGTTAATGTATTCTTTAAATGATCATTCTAACAATATTTTACTCCTATTTTCAATGCATCTTTTAATTATAATTGCCAAAAATACGTAGAGAAATAATACCTTTTCTAAAATTTTAAAAAGATTATTGACTAGCGAGTGTGTATCAGTGTGATTATAGAAGAGCATCTCCAATCTTGACTCATAAAGTTAATATATAATTGCAAGCGAGGTCCATTTTTTGTTTGGGTCATTCGTCATTCCTAATCTATTACATGAGGGAATGAGAATGAGATTCGATCCCGAGATGCAGTGTGGAGGCATCCAAGAGCTCTACTGCATAAGCTAGCCACCACTTGCAAGCGAGGTCCAGTTGGCGTGCTAAGGATTTGTTACCTTATGAGTGGATGGTACTCCAATGAACTCTCTAAAATTGGCTTTTAAAGTATACTCGAGAATATATTTATGCACAAAAAAAATAAATGGGTCCCACGATCCCACTTTCTTCTCCTTCTCTTTCTTCACTCTACTCCAACTCCCGCCGTACATTTAGCACACTATTTAGGAGCTAACGTATGCCCAAGATTATATTTATGCACACACAAAAAGTGGGTCCCACAATTCCACTCTCTCTCCTCGTTTTCTCTCCTCACTTAACTCCCAACTCCCGCCCTACACTTAGCACACTATTTAGGGGCTAACCTTGGAAGGCTATCTTAAGAGCGACTTCGGAGAGTCCATTGGAGCATTCTAATGAAAAAATAACTTTGTCAATGTCAAATGGAAACCAAATTAGGAACCATTTTATGAGTTCATTCAAGATGCTCTAAGCGCATACACCCAAAATTCAAACTCCTAAACAACTTCGAAAAGCTCATATGTATGTAAGATCCAACAAATGTTGTTAGGAATATGGACACATCTTTACTTACAGGCTACAAGCATGTGCATGCAAGTCGTGATATGGACAACGTAATTTTTAATGTTTGAATTTGACACCAAGGGGCTCCAAGTGACGTAAAATCCGGGCATTTTGATTTAGATTCTTGACTTTATATGCCAAATTTGGGGTTTAAGGTGACTTATTTACTTTATGGTCCCTAAAACAATGATAGTTTAGCACTCATTGCCAAAAAGTCGTCATACTTAATACTTGGCTGACCCATCAATTACAACTACATAACCACGTAACCAACTTGGGTTTTCAGAAATGTTGAAAAACTGCAGATGATCTCTAAATTTCTTATTCTTTTGGATAATGTCAATTTTTGATCGAATCGATTGATGCTAATTGTAACGACCCGGATTTTCGGGAGCATTAATTAAGACAACTAATTAGGATTAATTTAATAAAACGAGTTTCCATCAGAGTGCACGTTGGAAAACGTGAAGTGCAACCCATTACAAAATACTTAGTACGGTTTGAGAAATTAATATTACAGATCCAACATTAAAATAAAGGGGTGGGTTCTACAGATTAAGG
>JAXBDA010002876.1:0-38835 GCA_036023075.1 Gaultheria prostrata | reverse complement strand
CCCCCCACACACACACACACACACACACACACACACACACATGGCAAATACGGGGAAATTCCATCCAAATCCCCCCCCCTGCTGGCAGGATTTTATATCCTATACGGATCGGGATAAAAAATGGGTGGAGATTTGAAATCTCATCCATATTAAGCACAACGACCACTGAATTTTTAGTCCCTCGTCATTCTATTTCCTATCCCACTCTCCAAATCCCACATAACAAACAAGGCTCAAAGGGAGATCCCTAGGTTATTTTGGTTGAATTATTTTGAATCTTTTTTTAAACTATATCCTCTTCTTTCTTATGGAAAATGCGAAAATTTCTTTTGTCAAATAAATAAAATACTTCCGTGCATAAAATTTTCAATTTATTTACACTAAATTAAAGAATTCACAGTTAGATTTTTAATTTGTATGAACAAATATCAAAATTTATGTATCAAATTATATTTTTATCTTAAAATTACACTTCTATTTGCAGGGGACTTTGAAAATTGAGAGGTTTTTTTTTTCCTGATATAGACAACGATATGTCGCGAGTTTTTTCTCTTTGAAGTCAACCAACTCCACAAAGTGAGCCCTGCATCTTGTTTTGTCACCAACATAGTAACAATTTACCAAGCGAAAAACTTGGGTGCCGGTCGGTCATGGCCATGTGGTTTCCAACGTCAAAAAATATTTTGGACGGTGCAAAATGCAAATAGAAAAATAGGAGAGAGAGGAAAAAGAAATCTCGGTCATTCAAAACACTTTTGGACGATTGAGATGCGCAATCCAGTACCACTTGGCCATACCCGACCAACACCCAAGTTTTTCTCGTTTCAAAAACCTTTGGGATTGTCAAGCGGTTTTGGCCTGAAATTTAGGGAACTACTCAAGATTTTATGTTCAATTTTCATTGTCAACTTCTTAAACATACAAGAACATAAAATTTTCAAATGGAAGATCTAAAGTTTGAATCTCAACGGGTGGATGTACGACGAAATTTCATAAAACACTCCCCCTTGATGTTACCCCCGACTTAGGCACAATAATTACACGGTACATGTCAAACGGTGAACTACGAATATCGAGTGATTAGTCGATGCAAAATGTTTCGGGCACCCTGAATACCATCGGGAAGGGATAAAAATAGTACTATCTGTTTCCTAGGCGCACATTAAGCGTTGCCCAATGGATGACCCATTCGAAAGAAAAAGCACACAACCTCGGTCTACGTATCAAACTTTGTCAACGTACTTTACACGTGGCTATCTTCGATTCACTGGCTTTTGCAACGGCTACATGGGATGCCGACAGATTATTCGGTGCTCCAACAAAGAAAAATACTCCTCCATTAGAGGAGCTATCTGATTAATTGTGATAAAAAAAAAATCGATTTTAAAAATTTTGGTTAAAAAAGCCCTTTTAGGTGATAATTTGACATATCGTAATTTGTTATTTGGAAAATGCTATTGGGCACATATTAATGTTGAAAAATGTGTTAAACGTATAGAAAAGTATATATGTAAATGTATTGAAAAGTGTATCCGAGTGCATGTATTCTTATTTTGTGTGTGCTTAATATGCCATATCTATTATTTTAAGAAAGGCCCTTTTAAGAAAAGCAATTTTCACTTAACATGTCAAATCTATTATTTTTATGTATGTTTCTACTTTAATATTTTTATTACTACCACTACTAATTTTAGTATATTACATTGTAGAGAAGCAAGGGGTTGTTCCAATTCGTGACTTGATTTAAGTTAATTTTTAAGTTTATGAGATTTGACATGTTACGTTTCGCATGTTATTTCACATGAGAGATGAGAGATATCAAATGATGTCTAAGAAATTAGTAATATATAAGTTGGGGGTGATCCAAATTCAATTATAGTCAGTGGCGGAGCCACATGGAGATCAGTGTGGGCACAGGCCCACACTGGAATTTTGAGGATTTTTTTTTTTTTGCGGAAAAATATAAATTGGTTCATCACCTTTTTTTATACTTACAAAAAATTAATAGTGCTCTTGGGGAGTCATTACTTAGTGTTATAATGTAATTCTTCTACGCATATTTATGTGGGACCCAAGACTAAATATATGAGTTTTAACTGAATATGAGATGAATGCCCATAAAAAAAATGATGGAGAAGAGAGCTAGGGCATCACATAGCGATGCCCTAGAGACACTGAATACCTAATTACTCACAAATAAGTCTCAATTCACTGAATTTTTGCCTCGAAACTACACTATACCTAGACCTCTACTGACTCGAATTCCAGACCTCCCCCTTGGAAGCCAACCGAGACTCATTTCATAAAATGTAAGTCAAGCGAAACTCATTTCAAATGAAAAATAAGACATGTTAGAAAGTCTTTAAGAAGAGATTTTTTTTTTCACAATAAAATTACTGGCATTTATAATTTGTGCCCTCACTGACTCAATTTTCTGGCTACGCCACTGATTATACTCATGTTATTTTGAATTTGTCAATCTTAATTACAGATGCTCTTAGGTGCTCATATGGCATCATCATAACATGATACTCAAAACACTATCACCGGGCAATCATGCAGAGGTCAAAAACTAGCTAGGCGTTGTTTTGATCACATGAACTAAACGCATGAAACCCATGTAAATGAAGGGAGGAGGATTGTGTTGGAGAGCCATGTAATTGGAGTATTTATTTTTATTTTTTTTATAACTAAGGTATCTGAATTAGCTTATGCATATCTCCATTAATTCTTGAGGCCTAATTCCACAGCCGATTATAATGAATTCATTAAAAGCAGCAACAAATCTCCGTTTGAATTGGCTTCAAAAAAACTAATACTAGCACCTTAGGCATTTTAAGGGGGTGTGCCACTAATTTGTTTTTTTTTTTTTTTGGCTTTTTTTATGTGAGAGCTCCAAAAACACATTGGCTTTTTATGATTTTTTATGTGATATATCGTGATGGGATGACCTGTCTCGAAAAACGCAATAAATTGACTTTTGACTTTTTGAGTTAGTGGAACGTGGCCTTAATCTAAAACGGATAATCCTACCTGTACAAAAGAAAATTGCACAGAAAACGTACATACCAGATCTGGGACCACTTTTGGGTCCCACACAAACGATCTGAACCGTTCATTCATCTTAGAATAATTTTCCGGGGGTCTCGCGTGAAATCAGCTCAATCGGACGTGCTTAAGTGCTCGATCCATTACCCACCCCGTTTAAAATTATTCTAAGATGAATGAACGGTTCGGATTATTCGTATGGGATCCAAAAGTGGGTCCCAGATCTGATCTGTACATTTTCTGTGCAATTTTCTTCTTTACCATTAGCAAGGTCCATCTAAAACCCTGAAGAGAGAGAACAAATTCCAAGTTGACCACAGGCCAACCTCTCGAGTTCTGCAATTGGAGTAATTCTTTTATCACTAGTACAATAATAGTACAAGAGACACAAATTTGGAGGCGACATTCACTACTTTGCTAGTTCGACAGTGAAGAACATTGCAATGGGAGAACTGAATGAATTTGGAATTGCCCCTCTCCAATAGGAGTTGTCTTCGGGGTGTTCCACTAATTAGTTTTTTTCAAAAAAAAAAACGGATCATCCTCCAATAATACATTACATAAAAGGTATGAGCATAAAAAACAAAATAGTTTTAAAACAAAACTGCCTTAGTGGAATGGGGCCTCATTCTTGTTCAATTTTAGATTTTGTGATTTCATTTCGAGCTAAAATTAATGATTGGAACCGTTTACATTGTAGATTTCGTCGACAACTTCAGTCACATCAAAAATCATATTGATCGAATACCGATCACTACTTAATCGGAACATGTTTATATTAAAAAACCACACAAATGGGTTTGAACGCGCTGTGCATGATGAGCATCTCCACTCCATACCCAAATCTTTTACCAAATTCAAATTTGAGTAAAAAAACACCCAAAACTCTACTCTACTCTACTCCACTCCACCAAATCCTTCACCATATTTGCCTGATTTGGGAAAAAAAATAAACATGTTTTTTGGATTTTTGGGGGGCAATAAATGAGGCTCCTTTGGGAAAAAAATCAGTGTTGATTTTTTGCTGACACGTGTTTTAAATCAACGGTTAAGATGGAGCCAGGACGCCTAATAAACCAAAAAAAACACTTTTTTTTACCCAAATGAGTTTATGGTTTATTGGTACATAAACCAAAAAACATGTTTATTTTTTTTTTGCCAAATCAGGCCCAAGATTTTACTCCAACGTTTCACCAAATTTGTTCATCACCAAATCCATAACCAAATTTTCAAAGCTCTTTGTTTGGATTTTATTTACCCTTTTACCATTCAAGATTGTAGATTAAATCTACACCGGACAATTTGAATAAGCGTTGAAGCGAATCATATAAAATCAAGTTTTTATCCAATTTTTTTTTTACTGTGGTACGAGTGCATTTTTTCAACGTATGGGCGGGTCGGTTGAGAATAGTAAAATGAAAGTGGCGGAAATAGTAACTCCTCCTTGTTGATTACTCCACTACTCAATAAAGGGAATAACAACGAGTTCTACGGTAGGACCCACCTTGAAATCTGCGACAGAGACGACAGTTCCTCTTCTGAGTTTTCTCTCTGGTGCGCAGGTTATTTTAATTTGGGTCTTGCTAGTACAAAAAAGTAAACTTATTGGGTCTCATTTGTACTATAAAGTACACTTTTAAAGTACACTTTTAAAGTACACATGTACTTTGAAGTACACTTAAAAGTGTACTTTAAAATATTAATGGGATCCACAAATGTACCTTTTTGTACCCTTAACGGGCGCAACATTACACCGCATTTCCCTTTTAATTTTAATGCGCCCCTCTCTCTCTCTCTCTCTTCAACCTTTAATTGTGACTACAGCAGTAGTTCTCCACTGCTCTATCTATAATTGTATTTGCCTACATCTCTAGGACAAATAATTAATGTCAAAAGATCGTATCTTTGTACTCTTTCGGGAGTGTAAATTATTCGTTGGGGACTCGAAAGTCTTCTCTTTCACACCTTTCAATCTCACACCCTCCGCAGCAGCAGCAGCAGCAGCAGCAACTTGAAGAATCTAGGGTTTTGACAGCTCAGAGGTCTGTTCTTTTTTGCTTTTGGTTATCTATCTCCCCTCTAGAACAGATGATGATCTCTCATTTTTCTTAATCGAAACTCTTTCATGTTATAATCACTTTCTGGGTTTTTCCTCTTTGATCTCTTTTCGCCTTACCCAGTTGTCCAATTCACTTTCTGGGTGTTTGATTCTGCTGAAATTCCTGAAATCTCAACGGCAAACCCTAAACTTGGTCACGGTTTTGTCAACATGATTTCTTTGCTATTCTGATTTTCTTTTTAATTGTTTATGAATGATTGAGATAGAATTTTAAGGTTTTTCTTTTTCTTTTCTCTGCTGTTCTTTGTGGTGGGTCTAGTGGGTTCAGTCAATTAGGGTTTTCTTGGTTTGGAGAGTGAGATGGAGGAGGTTGAAGAAGCTAATAGAGCAGCGGTAGAGTGTAGCCATAGAGTTGTCAAGCTGTTATCTCAGCCCCCAAAAGATGAGATTCAGCTTAGGGATTTAATGGTAGAAACAGGGGAGGCTGTGTTTAGGTTTAAGAGAGTTGTTTCACTTCTCAACACTGGATTGGGTCATGCTAGAGTAAGAAAGGTCAAGAAAACTCAAAACCCTTTCCCCCAAAGCCTCCTCTTAGAAAACCCAATTTGCAAAACAACAGATCATCATCAACCAAAACCTATTCAGTTTCTTCAGCAGAGGACTTCCCTCGAAAACCCGTTTCAAGATACGATGGCTTCAAGTGTTAAAAGCTCTCTTACATTGGCAACCCCGTGTATGGATAACGAGAAAAACCCTCTGCAAATCATTCAGCAAACACCACAGAGCTACCGTAATTTCCTCCAGCTGCAGATGCAACAAAAGCAACAACATATGATCCAGCTTCAGCACCAGCAAAAGTTGAAGCAGCAAGCCGAAATGATGTACCGTCGGAGCAATAGCAATAGCGGCATTAGTCTGAATTTTGATAGCTCTACGTGCACGCCCACCATGTCATCGACTAGGTCTTTTATCTCTTCGTTGAGCATAGATGGGAGTAGCGTTGCTAACTTGGATGGGAATGGCTTCCATTTGATTGGGCCAGCCGGCTCTTCTGACCAAATCTCTCACCAACATAAGAAAAGGTGTGCCGCGAGGGGAGATGATGGGAGCGTGAAATGTGGGAGTAGTGGTCGATGCCACTGTTCAAAGAAAAGGTTGAACTTTTATCCCTTTCGTTTATCTTAGTCTATTGAACTGTTAAACCATTACAAGCTAGCAATTGTTTACTGTTCTTGCATTATCTTGACAGGAAACATAGGGTGAAGAGATCAATCAAGGTACCTGCTATCAGTAACAAGCTTGCAGATATTCCTCCGGATGAGTATTCGTGGAGGAAGTATGGACAGAAGCCAATTAAGGGTTCTCCTCACCCTAGGTATTGAATTTCTTTGTAAATGTGAATCGACTACCTTGGAGCAATGCTTATAGTGTTTCTATTTGGTGTTTCTGAGATGCGCGAATTGATAAGCTTATCCCCGTCAGCTTGCCCTTAACCAACAGAAGCCATGAGGCGCCGGCACACACACGTGACAAGTCCCATACTATAATTTTCTTTCTTCTTCTCACATATCTATATTGTGATAGCCATCGTTTTAGTTAAATTTGTTTGCCTAATTGCTTTTGGGATGTGCTTTGTACCACATTTCATTCCTAGCAATTTGACTGTTCTAGAAACACTATTTTAATGTGGTTATCTTGCTGTGAGCTGTTGCTTAGCCCTTGAGAGATGAACCTTAGCTAGGGAATTTTTGCTTTGAAATACATGTTTCATAACTTCATTTTGAATGCTAGCGGCACAGGGGAGAGGCAATTATTTCTTTCAACATTTCGAAAACTTTTATTCTCATGTTGCTTGTAAGATTTTTATTTTTCCCTCTTTCATATTTGGTTGCAACATCGAGAATCTAGGTAAAAACCATTGTCCTCGCTATCGTAGTCCTGACGTATTTTAGCCATCAATTATTCACCGTTTTCCCGATGGTTTGTAAATGTATGTTTGAATTCCGTAGCTTATAGAAGTCTCTTGTATTTGTGCAGGGGATACTATAAGTGTAGCAGCGTGAGAGGTTGCCCTGCAAGGAAACATGTCGAGAGGTGCTTGGAGGATCCCGCGATGCTTATTGTTACTTACGAAGGAGAGCATAACCACCCCAAGTTACTTTCCCAATCCGCGACCACTTGAAACCTGCTGGACAACTCCTTGCTAGGATTGCTTCAGCCCCTTGTGTTCTGCACTCGATTTATGATTGGCTTGAATCTTTCGCTCCTGTAAATATTTTGCATATCTAAGCTTGAGATGCATAATGTGGAGCAAATTTCTGGTCTTGGAGATCGACTTTCTGATTCCTTATGGACATCGGGCAAGCAGATGTTAGGCCAGAGCCAAACAGAAGAATTTTGTTGAATTGGAGCTTTATTATTGTAAGAACAATCTTCATCTTTGTAATGACAATCTCTCTCTGTGACATTTCGGGTTTCTCTGGCATGATGCATTACCTTCGTTATGGAAACTTTTGGTTTAACTGAGTATATCCTAGGTTTTTCTGGTGCTGATGTTATAGCTATTTATTCCATTCCATAAGCGAAAACAGTTCTTAATTTAGGAAAGTGCAAGAAGGTATTGGTATGAATGGACCGGATATTCGATTTTTAAGTTTTATTTGTGGTACAAGTAGTTAGAAAATGTAACTGCTATTAATAGCCTAGCATGGAATGCAGCAAATTGCTGATGTTTATTTTAGCACCTGTGCCTGGTTCATATTACTGATATTATCGATTGCCCAAAATTGGGTAGTTTTTCTTGGGACTGGATTCAGGGACATATGTTTCAGAGTCGTCCGATGCACCTTGAACACATTTGTGTTTAGATTTACGTCCGGGTGTCTGATTACGTTTCTATCTGTTCTTAGCTTCATTTGTTGTGGATTTTTATGTCTTGAAGGTGTCACCACAGTTTTCGTTCGTTGTCTCGAACTAATTGAAAAACGAAATGGCTGAACTATATACTTGTCAACACATTTCTTTCATGCGAGTGTTTGGGGCTCTATCAAATTTCACGTAATTGTATACATATAATATAGATCTTATTTGAATAAATCTTAATGAATTTAGTGATATTACAAAAATATTCTAACTGTATTAAACATTATAGTAGATTATATGATATATATGGTTATATAAGTGACACGTAAATTGAATTTGGACAAAAATATAGGGACGGGTGAGTACTTATTAATTAATCTTTTCCTGTAAGTCCACTTATTTATATTTGGGTAATTCTATTTGCAACACATTCTTTGCTAAATACAACTCATTCTATGAGTAAATTGTGGTTGTATTTAGCAAAGAATAGGTTGCTAATAGAATTACCCTTTATATTTTTGTTTTTTCTCTAAAAAAAGCCATATTAATACGTAGTTCATTATTACTAATTTATTAGGCAAGAGAAAGGGGAAGAAGGCCCCACTAAATTTCGTGGATCATAAGATCTTTTAAATTATGATGATGTCCAACAATGGATTAGGATAGACCCACGTACTAGTGGTGTCGGAATTATTATTCAGTCAAATGCTTGTAATCACGGCAGAAAAAGACAGAGAGAGAGAGAGAGATGTGGAATTCGACCAACAAAAAATAACTTAGTGGTCAACATTGTTATAAGAATTGTTTGCATTATAGTTGGTGGAAACGGGGTGCTTGTAGTGAGTAACTCATTACAGGCGGTGTAGTGAAATCTCGGCCGTTTATTCTTGTTTTGGACGATCTGAATCTCAAATAAATTATTCGTGCGAACAATTTATTTGATATCCAAACCGTTCAAATCACTTTGGACGATCAAGCTACACTTGTAGTCACTAGAGGCACCCCACTTCTATAGTTGGGATAGAGTACTACTCCAATAAACAAGTGGGGACCGAAATATCTTTGATTTCTGGTCGAAATGGAAAGGAAAGTAGGGTATTCACTTACCCAGAATGTCACATCTATACCTTGTTCATCTTGTATATTTATAAAAAAATGGATAAAAAAATTCAGCTTGATTGATATTGCTAAGTACATATTACAAAATAAATTTTGATTTATAAAATGGATGATCATGGATTTTGAAGTTAAACTATCTATGAACGTTTATTTTATAAATTAAAATTCAATTTTTGATATACCTATCAATGTTTGATCAAGCTGATTTTTTTGTTTGTTTTAATATATTACACCGTGAACCATACAAGATTAATGGTTAAGATTATAATAAAAAATACACGGTGGGACCCACAACGTGCAATAAATTTAAACCCAACCACTAGTGGAAAGAATTTAAACTCCTCTAATTTTCCCACTAGCCAAAAAAAAAAAAAAAAAAAACAGATTTTGCAGGAATCTATATTTTCAACTAGCTTCCTATACAATTACGCTATTGCTTTTTATTTTTCCACAAAAGTCATTTATCAAGTTAACACATGTAAGAAAATACTTCCAGGCTTTTGCTTTATTTCAGTTCACACAATTTTCCGGCACTAATTTCTTGACAAGTGATTGAAGCTGTTGGGTATGAAAGATAATCCCACAAAAACAAATAATGTTCTGTTTGGAGTATCTGAAAAAATAATTCGGTGATTTTTCATCCTAAATGAAATTATTATTATTTTTTTTTGGAAACAAAAGGTATTGTTTTGGTGTGGGTTGAACCATGGATCATATAGTTTGGGCTTCTTTTTGTGTGTGAGTTCGAATAATTTCCAATTCCAAAGCCCAAGGGCCCAAATCAAAGGAAGACAACAATATGCTAGTAGTACATTTTGTTCCTCACTCTCTCTCTGTTGTCGAACCCAGAAAAACCTAACCGAAACTGCGTGGTCACACAAGACTGATCGACCAAGTTCGCCGCCGGCCGTCGCTGATCCATCTCGCGCCTCTCTCTCATCGATCTCCACCATCATTTGGTGTGTATTCTTTCAGTTTTTGATTGAGGAATAGAAAAATTTAGGTGGTTCAATTTTTCTCCCTTCTAAATCCCAGTTCCAACACACTAATTAATTTCATTTCATTTCGTATTTTACTCTTTCGTGCACTCCATGTGTTCGCCCATACTCATAAACGCTTTAGATTTGAGTTGTTTTTGGATTCTTAAATTGTATTGATAATTATGATTCTGAGTTGTTATGAACATTTATAGGCCATAACTCTGGTAAAAGAGTATCAGTTAGACAAAGAAATCGTAATCAATTCATGTGGCCAATCCCCATTCTAGGATTTCCAGTTTCCATTATTCAAATTGGGAGAGTTTATGGCCTTCTACTCACTTCTAGTACTTAAAACTGTTTTGAAAGACATTTTGGGTATGGTGTTTTCCTTTGCTATCCATGAGTGTCACGGTTTTGAAATTTCATATATTCCAGTCATACCCAGCATACTTGCCTTTGGAATTTATTCGAGACCCTCGAGGTCTGAATTGAATGCTCACAAGTAGCCTAAGTGCATTTCGCATAATGGTTTCTTGTACCAGTCAATATCTCTGGCAAAGCTGGATCTTTTGCTTAAATCTTTAGTATTTAATTATTTATGTTGTCCATCTGTGTCTTGGCACTACTTGCATAGTTTCATTTCTGCGTCTCAAATTTGAGTTTTACAGTCACTGTCAATTTTTGTTGGCTCTTATTATCATCCGTTTAATGATTTTTCGTTCCATCTCAAACACAATCTTTTACTCCTTCTCAGAACTAAGCCTTGAAGAATCTAATTTTCGCGTATGGGAACTGAAGAGCCAAAAGATCCATTTAAAACAATGAACTGGAAAGATGTGGGTAGTGCTGGCGTGCAGAATGAGCCTAGCACAGGGCCAGTGGTAAAGAAACGGCTACCAAGAAAGCTTAGGCAAATTCCAGATTGTTATTTTCTTCCTCGTATGTCAAAACCCACTGCCATTGCCTTTTACGGGGCATGGATTGCTGGTGGAATTGGTGCAGGGATGCTGTTAGAGGTCTGGATAAAGAAAAAGGTCAAAGGTACACCCTCCATTCCCTATACATAATTAGTGGTTTTGAGTTTTGATTGACCCCCAAGACATCTGCTGTCCTATCATTCACAAGATACCCATCTGAATGAAATAGCTGATTCCTACTTGGTAAGACTTTGGAGAACTAATTTACCCAAAAAAAAAAAAAAAAAAGACTGGAGAACTGAGCAATTGTTGGTTGGCTTTTATAGCACTTGGCGGTTTGATGTCTGATGGTAGCAATGCATCTATGGAACCATACATAAATGTCTTTCCCTTTCTCTAATACTCCCGAATACTGGAGGTGTTGCTCAGATGGAACATCGATAAGATAACAGGAAGTGTTTGCAGGAAATGCTCATCCACAAATGTTTCTAGGATTATATTTGAGGAAAGTATTCTTTTCTTGTTTAGTTTGAGTTAACTACTTGCTGCGTTTACCGATCAAAAAAACTACTTGCTGCATACTATAATGCAGACAAAAGGCCGCTTTCAAGACTGAGGAGTGTTTTAGCTATGGTTGATAGCTATATGGCATTAATGTGGGGCATATTACCTTTTTTAACGGTCTCCTATGCTCTCTGTTTACTTGTGGTGAACACGAATGAGGGCAATGTAGTGACCTAATGTCCTTGTGCAAAGCTAGTCTACGAATTATTTTTTGTTTGAGGAAATTTAATCCTGCCTCGTTCTGCATTTGCAGACTTTGAGTTGGTGATAGGTATTTTTGTTTTTTTTCTTGTTCTCCAATGCAGAGGATGGTGGTGGTGTCATCTGGAAGTTTTGACAAGTAAACTGGATTCAATTCCATAGTTCGGCTGTTGCTAAAGAAAATGGTTTCGGTTTGCATCTTTCTTGTCTGATTAGCTTCTGCTTGTTTGCTGTAATTGAGGAAACTCAGTTAGTAGTATATCAAATTGTTTAAGATGTTTGAATTATTTCCTGTTCCCAAAGGAAAGTTCGAATACTAGTTTGGATCATGTTTTAGCATCTCTCCCTTGAACACATCTTAGTGTGACTCATTCTAAGTTTCAAAGTGCTACTACTGCAATGACACATCGGTGGTTAAAAAGTGTGTCAAAATTGATAGCTGGTCGAAGAAAATACAAGCATTTTGACTTGGTCCAAAAAAGCTACGGAGTATAGTGAATTGATCTTCGAAGTAAACCTTGAACTCTGCTATTACTAACGGTGGGTAACGGGGCACAATTTCGAATTTAAGACAACCATATTAATGCTACTTTGCAGGTTAGTCTGTATCTTAAGGACTCTATATTGTAGAGATGCATGATCAAAATACTTTTATTCCACTCTTTGATGAAAGTGCAACAATGTAATCTCGTGTTTTGTTTAAAATTTCACTTACTCCTCCTGTGGTTTGGGCCATGTGCGGTTACCCCCTATGGTTTAAAATTTTGCACCCGCACTCCTTGTGGTTTGTGGGAAGTTGCATCCACAACCCATTCCGTCAATGTTAACAGAACCCTTGATGGAAACGATGAAAAGTCTATTTTGTCCTCATCTTCTTCCTTGATTCATCTTCTTCCTTCAATCTTACAAGTCCATCCCGAGGCTTTGCTTCCCTGAGAATCTATCTACCCTTTCGCCATCGAAACCTCTTCTAAACTCCCAAAATTCTCCAAATGTGAAGCACCCACATTCAAAATCACCCCCATCGAAGGTCGGCAGATTCTCGCAAGCTCCAAAATCTCTCCTTTCTCACTCATCCCCAGCTCGCTCTAGAACCACCATATTTATACTCCTAGGAATCCCAATCAAAGACAAAGCAACCCCAATTCTATTATTCCAATTCCCACAACTCTGATGAACGGATCAAAGTCCTTCAAGCGTCAATGCTATCATTGTTCTCGTAGTGGTCTTACCTACGCTACCCGTCACCCCAATCAAACAACCCTCAAAATGTATTCCTACCCATCTTCTCTAACAAAAATTCGGTATAATCACCTTGAACGTGAACAAAACCCTTGTCCCAATTACCTCAAACCCAGTTCCCAATCACTCCAACACAGCCCTTGGAGTAAAAATCTGGGGTAATAAAATCATGGGCATCGAATCTTTTGCCGGTTATGGCGAAGAACCATTGGCCTGGTTCGAGGGTTCTGGTGTCTGTGGAAATGGTTCCTGGTGGACACCATTTTATTAGGGTTCTGGTGTCTGTGGAAATGATTCCTGGTGGACACTATTTTATGAGTTCGCAAACGAGTTGGGTCGAAATTTGAACCCCAATTCGACTCACGAGGATTTGAACTGCAATCGAGTTGGGTTGAAGATTTGTACCTGTTCTTCAGGTTTGATGGGATTCTACATGGCTAAAAATGTATTTTTACCTTAAGTTTCTCTTACACGCTCGCAAGATTGGCATGTGTGATCCACTTTCTGTTAAAATTGACGGGCTTGTGTGCGGATGCAACTTCCCACAAACCACAGGGGGTGCGGGTGCAACATGTGATTGTAAGGCTCAAATCTCTCACATCAGAAGCACCATTATCTCTCTGAGGTTCGCATGTTTTGGTCTCTTTGACAACCGACAAACCAATACTGCTGACAATAGGTTATGGATTTCATTTTCTGGGATTAACTCATGGATTTTGTGTATTGGATATCGAAGGACCCCGAATTTGGTTTGGGCCAAGGCAACAGCCGACAGTTTTACACCATTTTGCAAAATTAAGAATCTAGCAGCCGAAACAGGGGTTGTGCAGTTGTGATCTTCCTCGTTTTCTTTGCAATCTATGGGGCCTCATAGTTGGGGACTTGTATAAGATTTTACTTTCAGTGTACGCATTCGTACATTTCGGACAGAAGAACTCTTTACTTTCGTAATTGTCTTGCATATTGTCAGTAACATTAAACCTTTCATCATCTATTCTAGGTTGTATTTCAGAAAGATCCGACGTGGTAATATACGGATATTAGCAGGAGATAGAGCTGAGTATTTTCGAAAAATGTTAGTAAGTTGCGGCTAAGAAAACAAAAGCATACATTTCTAAGATCCGTCACTGCTAGCAGCACAAACACGAACACGAAATGTGCTTCAGCACCAGAACATAAAGGGATGAAGAAAGTGGAAAGAAAAGAAAACTACGAGGTAGAACAACTTCTTTAGAAACCTTTAATTATGCAAATATTTTTGGAACATAAGCTATAATTCATGGAGATCACTGTTGCCAGACTTGAACGATTCTAAACGTACATTATACAAGAAATTCTCATGTTGTTATACATTCTTTACTGTTGGATCATGTGAACAGAGTGATTGAGGGATACAGATACAGAAATAGAGAATTTGACTTTTTTTTTTTTTTTTTTTGAGAAATCGAAATATAACATGACTTCCCAAACCTTGAGATTGAGAATGTTGAAGTTTGAAAGAATTCTGCCCAATAATATTAAATCTGTCTTTGGCCAAGTTTTCAACAATAATTTTTTTAAGTTAATTGTTCACTCCACCAGTTATTTGCTCTACCTATTTCATCTACCTTAGAAATTAATTGAAACCCGAGCATTGGAACTAAGTTAAGCCCTTGTGTGAATGTTGCCAAAGACATTCTTTAAACTAGGGTAGTTTATTTGTTTGTGGTCTTTTTATTTTGGCTGGGGTGGCTTTATAAAGCACTCTGGGGGTGTTCCACAAACTGACTTAATGACAGTAAGTTAGTGGTATTGGCTTATTTGAGTGAAATTAGGTCTATGTATTATGAGAGAGTGAGTTGTATTGTAAAACGCAACAAGTTAATTTTGAGAATAAGTCAATTTTGTGGAACAGGCTACTCCACCATCCGAGCTCTTCCCTAGTTGCATGGGTCTAATGTAAATGTAAGGTGGTGGAGGGTCATCGAACACCACGTGATGGTCATCTTAATACTTGGGGGAGCTTGGTTGTGATTAGGACAAAATCCTCGGTAACCTTCTAAGCGGACTCTATTGGTGGTCAAGACCTGAGACTTATGGGTTTGCACCCTCATAAAAAGTCTTGGGTTCGAAACAGGGGCGGAGCCAGAATTAAATGTCAGTGGGGTCAAATTTTTAGAGCATAATAATAGGGGGGAAAACACTAAAATGCGAAATAGAAAGGAGTTAAAGTAGATATCTATTAATCATATACTCCCTCCGTCCCTTTTATAGTGTGTAACATTTTCATTTTGGGTTGTCCCTAAATAAGTGTGTGTTTTGAAAAGTTAGTTGATACATTTCCTATTTTGCCCTTAAAAGTAGATTCATTTTTAAAAAGTTAGTGGGTATTATTATATTGATAAGGGTAAGTAATGGAAAGTAGATGTACATGTTGTAAAAGTTTTTTTTTTTTTTGAATGGGTTGTAAAAGTTGATGTGAGAGAAAAATAATTGGAATTCCCAGGTAACACACTTAAAAAGGGACGGAGGGAGTATAATTTCATTAACAATTGATCCCCCACAAGATATACTGACATGCCAAATAAAAAGTAATTAATTAGATATACAACCTATAATCATGTCCATAACTGACCACAAAAAGTTATTTTTGAATATCAACAAAAAACAGCTAAGCAGATATCCATTTAAAACCTACGACAGCGTTTACAAATGACGCCGATGATTTTTTATATTTTAAAATTGTAGCAAAATAGCCTCTTTTGTGATACTATCAAAAATCTCCCTCTCAATATACACAATCAAGCTATCATGCAACCATTGATCACCCATTTGGTTACTAAGGCGATTCTTTACAATCTTCATGGCAAAAAATGCTCTTTCTACTGTAGCTATCGCAATAGGAAAAACTAGAGCTAGGTCACAATCTTCCAGGAGATGGAGAGACTTAGGGAGTTAGAGGAAAATTGATTTGATGTGGTAAGAAGGACAAGTATAGTTGGGGCAAAGAAATACCATAGGGGCAAAAATATAAAATTCTAAAAAATATTACCTATCCAATTAAAATTTTGAACCTCAGTGGGGTCGAGTGACCCCGTTTGACCCCCCCTCCCTCCGCCCTTGATTTGGAACCTCTCAAGTGCTATAAACTTATTTGGATCCACTGGAAGTTTGCTTGACCGTTAACTTCAGAGCCCCAAGATTAGTGCCGACAGTTAATTAGTAAAAACTATACTCCATAATTATTGGAGTTTTAGCAAAAAAAAATTGGGGGTGTCAATTCAAATAAGGAATCTATCATTTTCATGTATTGGTCCATGACATGACATAGATTATACTACTACTTCTTAATCGAAATTGTTTTAAAGTCTGTCCAAGGCTATACTGCTAAGCAAATTCCTGCGTGATTTAAAAAACCAAACGTGTTAATTTGAAGAGCTGAAAATTTTGAGGCTACATGGGGGAGAAGAAGCAATGTCCAAAAAGTCTCCTTGAGCATTTCTTTGGTAGAGAAAATTGGGATTGGTATATTATTGAATAAGAGACAAAGTTATAGGCTACTACTTCAAGCAACCACGACGTAAGACCTAGCTATAGGCGAATGGAAATATATGAATGGAGTTTTTTTTTTTCCTTCTTCTTTTTCTTTTTGGTAATGAATGCAACGTGTCCCGGACCAGTTTATGTATACCTCGGACTAATTTCTACAACCCATAGCTCTTTTCACGTTTTTCTTCTGTCATTCGATATACATTAGTGATGGGTTAGCGGGGGAGTTAGTCCAGAGGGGTCAATAAGTTATCCATAGCCTTAATTAATCTCCAAACGCCTCTACCGAGGCTCAAATCTTGGTCTCGCTTATTGAAGAATCAAGAGATAACCGTTAGACTACAAGCCCTTGGTTCTCTTCCATGTTTACATGAGGTGAGGTGACTCTAAGAGTTACTAACAAGGAAAATTGTGTTTACAATTACCTACTAATTTCATGAATAATATACCTATGATGGAACGTATATATGCTCCACACGCCAAGGAAACCTTGCTGGCATTTTGACCAATTAAATTGTACTCCTACAGAGTATTAATTTGTTAACGTAAATTGTACATACATAGTAAATTAATATTCATTGATAGCTTTTGTTAGTATGGGCCCCAAGGACTTATGCAGGTGATCATTAAATAAGAACAATTAAACCCATTTGTATTTGAAAATCGTAAAAGTAATTAATGTAATGGGCAACTTTGGAGTAAGAGAAGAACCTATATTCAAGTGCACTTAAATGTCAGGATTTCTTTTTGATAAAAGGTGTTTAATATTTTACTTCTGTCAAGCATTAGCTTTCAAAATTAAATTAAAACAATAAAAAAGATAACAGGGCCTTCAAGGGTAATAGAACAACTACTCCCTCCGTCCCTTTCATAGTGTGTACATTTTCATTTTGGGTTGTCTCTTAATAAGTGTGTGTTTTGAAAAGTTAATGAATACATTTTCTATTTTGCCCTTAAAAGTATATTCTTTTTTAAAAAATTTGTGGGTATTATTATATTGATAAGAGTAAATAATGGAAAGTAGATGTAAAAGTTGATGTGACAGAAAAATAGTTGGAATTCTCAGGTAACACACTTAAAAAAGGACAGAGGGAGTACTGGTTATTTATAAATAAAAAATAATAGAAAACATAACAGGGCACATATTAATTACTACAATTATTATGGATTGTAGCAAACTTGAGTCTAATTTTTTTCTTGTGTTTATTATACTCATGTGACACGTGACTGCAATAGGATCGCTCATTTGAAGGCGAAATGTTCCTTGTTGGTTGTTAGGCTAGAAAGTTGATGGGAGGTTGTTCCTAACACTTCAAGATTCCCGGGCCGTTGACCCTTCCATTAGTAAGCAATAAAATTCCTTCTTCTCGAGTTAAAAAAGAATATGATACTATAGGGCATTTTCGTCCAAAATTAAAAAGTTGACTTTTTTTTTTGGAAATTGATAATAGCACTCCAAAAATTGATAGAGGGGTTCCAAGTTACAGTGATTTTCCAAAACTACCTTTTTGCAAGTTTCAATTTTACTTCAGACACTCCAATTTTTTTTTACTTTTCTCCTCTGTTAGCCTGTTAACGAAAGAAGAAAAAAAAAAAAGACAGCCCACCCAAACCCTAGCACAACCAAGTTGCGACGGCTCCCAGTGCAAACCAACGCGCATCATTTATAGTTTTCTGGCCCCTAGTATTTTCTTCCCTCCATCTCCCTTCCTTTGTATATGTATGTAGTGAATATATTATATTTTCCGATCCCTATAGTGTGGGGATTATGGGGTTAGAAAAATTGACCACCACAATATACTAAAGCAATTTAGATTAGAAGATGGACGACCATCTTTTGATTTTATATTTCTTTGTTGTATGTACAATTTGCGATTTCTTTACATGTGTCATGAAAATTATGTCTTTCGTGTCAATGAATTGAGTTTCTTTACATATAACCGACCCATTTGTATTTTAAAAATGTTACGCGTACACCACTATACACCACATGCACACCAACACATCCCGACCGTCCAAAAGATTTTTCGATATTCCGGATTTGAAATGAATTCTTACCGGACAAAATTAACTTTGATCGGTAAGAATTCATTTTAAAATCCGGACCATTAATTCCTAAGATGGACAATCGGGATGTGTTGGTGTGCATGCAGTTAACGGAGAGAGGTTTTGGTTAACTTTTCCATTAGAAGTGGTTCAAGTAAATGAGGAGATAATTTTGGGGGGAGTGCCTCCAGTAATTTTTATATTTTGAAAATGGTAGTTTTGTAACTTCATTAACTTTTGGAGTGCCTGCATCAAGAAAAAGAGCCCAAAATCAGCTTCCTTATATATATATATATATATATATATATAAGAGAGCTAATTTTGGGGGCTCCCTTTTTTTATGCAAGCACTCCAAAATTTAATGAAGTTACAAAATTACCCTTTTCAAAATATAAAAATTACTGGAGGCACTCCACCCCAAAATTATTTCCTCATTTACTTGAGGCACTCCAAATGGAAATATGAACCAAAACCTCTCTCCGTCAACTAGGCAGCATCATCTGTTCCATCTTAGATTTTCCACGTGAACATCCTGAAAAATTTCAACCAACAGCAGAGTAGTAACCTCCATATTCCAACCTCATAAATGACAACTCATGCAAAGGTTTAAATCAAACTACATCTACCAGCATATAGATTTCCCATCAACTAGAGGCAACAACTAGACACAACAAAGCAAAGGTAGTAGCAGAACAAAGATAGTAAATGGACGAAACCCACTTTTTATCAAAGGTGATGATGGGTCTTCGAGATTGACTCATTTAGCAAGAATATTATACTTTATATCAAAAGTGATGACGGGTCTTCGAGATTGTAAATTATCTCATCTCCTCTTTAGAAATAATATTATGATTGTAAAGAAACCCATTTTTTATGAACATGCAACAAAGAGAGATTTAAAGTTTTACCTGATCGAATAGAATGCAAGCTACCGGTGACGATTGGAGCAACTACAGAATGCTAGGGTTTGGGTGGGTTATTCCGTTAACAGGAAATTTTTTTGTATGCCGAGCAGGCACCACGTGGCACCCATGCGCGCACATCTGGCCGTCTAAAAGTATTTTGGACGGCCCAAATCTATCCCACACTCTCTCCTCTCTCTTTCTCTCCTTTTTCTCTCTTAATCCGGGCAGTCCAAAAGTGTTTTGGGCGGCCGAGATGTGCGCTCTAGCACCACGTAGGATGGTGCCCGCTTGGCACTAAAAAACTCATCGTTAACAGAGGAGAAAAAGGAGAAGAGTAAATTTTTTTTGGAGTGCCTAAAGTAAATCTTGGAATTTGTAAAAAGGTAGTTTTGGAAAACCACTGTAGCTTGGAGCCCTTCCATCAATTTTTAGAGTGCGATTATCAATTCCTTTTATGAATGTAGAGAAAACCTTTGCACTCCCCATGATAGTAAAGCTAAACAATAAGAGTTAATGCACTTCTATGAGTTTTATCATATGCCTTAATTGCACATATTAGCATGGCCCTTCATAATCAGGCATATTTCCAAAACCTATACATTCACCATCACCATAGGCGCCAAACTGCAAACAACCCTATAGGCACCTAGGGATGGCAATCTCGACCAAACTGATGGGTACCTAAACTGTAACCGTCATTTTTCCCCAAACCATAACCAAAATATTTTTCACGGATGCGGGTATGGTTTGGGATGTGGGACAACTGAACGGGTTTGGTTCGGTTGTGATTTCAGCTAATAGCCAAACTGTTACCTGAACCGATCCATAAGCGATTCAACCCGAAATAGTATAATTATAAAATTACCCCTTCATATATATATACATAACCAATTTTAGGGTTCGGTCGACACATATTTGGTGTCCAGAGCAGCGCCTCCACTGAGGTGATCAGGTCTAGGGTCTCTCTCTCTCTCTCTCTCTCTCTCTCTCTCTCTCTCTCTCTCTCTCTCTCTCTCATAGTTTGAGCAACCCGCCGTCGGAGAAGTTGACCTTTAGAAGTGCGAACCGTGGGATTTACCTAGCAAATTCTGAATTATCAAGTTCTATTTCATTTGTATAATTTTTTTTTTAAATCTTTGCATCTGAATTTTTCATGGTCTTTTCAATTTCCCCATCTCTGTGTTCGAATTTTCCATCTCCAACTTGGTTACCCAATCGGTTCGGGGATTACCCGAAACCCGTTTGGTACGGTTATGGTTCAGTCCTCCTCTACCCGTTCGGGTTTCGGAGCGGATATGGGTACCCTTTCAGTTTCAGGGATCGGATACGGTTATACCAATAACCGAACCATTCTGCCCCATTGCCATTCCTACAAGCACCCAGTTGAATCACAAGATTACCCTGAACGACCTAACACCTGCACCAAGCAACCCTTCGATCAATTGTTAAGCTGAGTCCCAAATGTAAACCAAGAAGCCCCACAACCATCAATCCGTAGCTATTGAAACGTGGATCATCAAAATGTGGACAACCACTGGCTAACACACCCCAAGACACAACTAAAAGTAACACAAATTAAACACAGCTAAAAACAAACTACATGCATCAGAAAAGAAGATACGTTCAACAAGCACGGCGCCGACGATGATCGAGCCCAAAGAAACCCAAAGCAAAAACAAATCATGAAGTAGTAGCCAACCAGCGGCAACCCAAACGTTTCAACAACCCCGGAATAACTAATTCTTGAAATCTCTTGTTAAGAAACCATTGGAGATTATGATATTAACTATCTCTTTCCACCATTACAACTCTATTGCTGAATAAGTTCCTTTCTCAGTCAGAGTGGGTTTAGTTGTCTGCTGAGTCTAACGATTGAGTAAAAACATGAGTAAGAAGTTTATTCCCGAGTTCTCCGATTGAGTAAAAAAAGCATGACAACAAGTGAGGAATTTAATAATTGAAGCCATAATAAATGTTTATCGGTTGTTAGCTTCAGAACTGAAAAATTAATCAATGTGCTTAAGGCCCTGAATTGATGAAAGTGCCTACAAGTTGGCCCGGATCTCATCCAAGCAATGACACAAAAATACTCTAAATCTCACAACTTATTATAAGGAGAAATTTTGCATTGTGGCCCCTAATTTACCTTGGGAGATGTTCTTTCTAGTAAATGCCTTACTAGCTAGGAAGATTTACCAAGAGAGGAAATAACCAGTAAAATAGAAGCAAACTATCCAAAGATGTATTTTCAAGTTGTTCTTGGTTTGGTTGCCAGGAAAATGGAATAGAAACGAAAACTTCGAAACATTCTTAGTTTTGTATTAGAACAGTTGCACAAATTAAAATCCATGAGGTTTTGGTTTACAATTAGAATCGATTTAATCATCTTTCTACTGTATTAAACATGAATATTTACCATAAAAAAATGGTAAGAAATTAGTGAAGCGCAACTGTTTGATATCAGTCAAAATATGGGACACTATTACTCGGAATGGACTCATATCCCATTGCACTACTAACCGGGGATGTATACAAAGAAGAAGAAGAAACCATAACAGAAGGTGGCGGTGGTGGTGGCGGCTGTGGAGGAGGAGAGGCACTAGTGGGAACTGGTGGCAGCACCGCAACCAACATGGCAGCCTCAGTTGAGACTAAAATATTACTAGGAGCTTGAGGAGTGAAGGCTGTAATATTGCTGATATTATTGTTATTGGCTGCAGCCTCTCTATATTTGTACCTCAATATCTCAGTCCTTGTTGCATTAAGTTCTAATTGTAACAAATCAACATCTTGTTGTAAAGCTGAAATTGCACCCATGCATCCGTACACAGGGTCTCTGAGCCTCACATTTGCTTCGTAAACCAAACTATTTGCAGCGTCCGCTCTTTGGCTCTCCGGTGCCTCCTGAATATAAAATATCCGTCAAAAAATAAAGAGTACAAGCAAGATCAGAGAGGTACGTAATAGTAGTTTTTGCCTATAGTTTAACTAAAGCACAATTCAAATTATAGATCAATATCCGCGCAAGCTGACCGGACATTTGGTTATTAAAAAAAAAAGAAGTTGCAGAACAATATCAACTTCCAAGTTATTAATTTCAGATAAATTCAAAAGGAAATTCGTAGCAGTACAAGCCTCTGCTAGCTGAGAAATTAGGAAAACGATACATGATCAAGGTTGACGTAGAAAATTCATTCCAAAAACCATATTTTGATCACGCTTCAACTGTCTGGCCAAAGATATAGGGGCCCCTAAGAATTAGATTTAGTTTTTCGTTTCATTAAAAGTTTTGGAGTCAGTTTTTACCACCCTTTTTAGAAAATTTGTTTGATTGACAGATTTCAAATTTTAGTTTTTATGGAGTAATTTAATTTTGTGTATATGAAAGAAGTCAGGAATCTGAAAACGCCAAAAAAGGTGTACTCTTCCAGCTTCCAAATCCTCAATTATATATCTTAGTCTCTCAAAAACAAGTATAAAATGAAAATGATGAATGTCTGTTAAAAAAAAAAACGGACAAAAATTTTGAGACGGAGGGAGTATATTTGAGAAACTGATTTCGAAGCAGCAAACGAACGGGTTAAGGATTGCTGTGATTCATACCATGAGCATCTTGGAGACATTGCTGGCGCCAAAGACTTTGTGAACGGCGGCGAATCGGTAGGGTTCAAGCGGGGAGAAATAGGGAGAGAAAGGGCACTCTTCCGCACATCTTCTCCTCAACAGCTTACATGCCGCGCATGGCGTTATTGTGTTCAACAAGTTCGTCCCCCTTGCCCCCAAAACAATATTATTGCTTCCATTAATTCCCATTTGTTGAGATATTGATGCATCCCCCTCTCTCTTTATCTTCTTCCCTATCTCATCAAACCTCTCCCTACACCAAAACCACAAATCCACAAAAAAAAAAAAAAATTAAATTACTATATTTAAGTTAAGGGAAAATTAAAAATGGTTTTGTAAGTTATGTTCTTGAATCTAGATCTTAATTTCATGTGAAAATAAAATGGAGGAAAAATAAAAATAAAAATAAAGATGAAGTTTTCTCTGGTAAGATTAATACCTTTCTCTTGACATTCAGGCATGCTAGTATGGAGTTCAAGAGGTGGGGAGAGTAATTTCAAAGGGAGAGAAGATCAAGAAGGAAAGGAGAATCAAAAGGGGGAAAAAGAGTGCTTAAAAGGCAAGGTAATAATAATATAACAAGTTAAGAAAAGTAGGTCAGCGATTATTTTTTAATTACTTAGAGATATAAAAGGAAAGAAGTATATATTAATATTGATACAATTTTATGGTACATATCGGGAGATAAACTTGGGTGCAAATAGGGTAGGGTATATGTGGTTTCCGAGCGCTAATTTTAACAGTCCAAAAGTATTTTAGATGACTCAGATTTCTTCTTCATTCTCGCCCGCTGAGTAGTGGCACGTGGTACCTAGCTGACACCATTGTTTTTCTCAAATATTTTTTTAATTTTTTTTTCATTCGTCATTCCTAATCTATTATATAGGAGGATGGGATCATGAGACTCGATCCCGGGATGCAGCATGAGCAGACTTATTAGAAGGCTTTGAAAAGATGTGAGTTAGGAAATTGAAGAGAACTACAAGTATATGCCAGCTCTTTCAAAGCTGCCCACGTGCAACTAATTCTAATTGCCGCTATACATATTCAACTTTTTTACACCAATCTAAGCCTTGGTTCACACGTACCTGTAGTTGCTAAACAAGCTCGATCGTTACAGGTGCTATACACGGGAACACGAAAAATTATGCTATGTTTGATGATATTTGCTTTGATTTACGATTTAAAATTGAATGTGTAACAGTTTTTATTAAGGGAAAAAATCTGTACGCGGGTTAAGTTTGAAAGGTTTTTTCCTTTTTCGGCTAACTAGGAAAACTAAAAGAGAGATGGGAGGCTAAGGAAGCGGATTCGGATGCACGGGGCACGGAGTTAGGCACAGCAGATCCGCTACTGGTGGGTAATCTGTATTTTTATAGAATTTTTTTACCTAAAAAAAATGAAAAATATCATCTGTCATACACATGCTTATCATTGTTTATAGTATAGATCGATAGAGAAAGTGTTCTTCAGGAATGATTTATCATAAATTAAGAATGATGGCCTTGGGTTTTCATGATGTAGAGACCTATCTCATTTGAAATAGTACGCTAACTATTTTTTCGTGAATTCTACTGCGTCATTTCAAGTTTCAACAACTAATTTTACATGTATCTTTTAAAAGAACAAAAACTTTACATGTATATTTCCAAATTAAATTTTGCAGTCTTTTAATGCTTCAATTGTCCCATGACTCCTACAGTCCTATGGGCTCATGCCAGTCTTCTAAAATGATTTTGCACTTTTCATTGGTGTCAAAATCGGAACTTAATTGATGCTAGCTAGCAACTTTGGAAAGTTCCGTTGGAAACCTTTTATTTCATACCATTAAGCCATTCAAAGTCAAGATGATGCCATAAATCCAACACGAAAATTATCCAATACATAGTTGTGTACGTAGCATCAATACCATAACATGTGCACGCATGTAGGTTTTAGAAATTATTTTTGATAACCGAAGTATCCAGATCAGCATAAATGAGACTAATTCTACCGTTCACTGGCAATTACCCGGCCACACAAAAAAACGTGAATAGGGACAACCTTTCTGTCACACCTGCTAAGTAATCAAGATGGGTAAGGTTAGATCCACAATCTTGTGATTTCAATTCTTGTTGTTCAAGGGCTAACTTATCGGATTCTGATGGTTGTGAAGGTTCTTTCCTTGGCATGATGAATCTCTTTTACTTGCATCAATAAGGGTGGTTTTTGTTTATGCAATTTGCAGATTATTACAGTATTTGAATGAAGCAAATATAAAAAAATAAAAAATAAAAAGTCTTGTTAGTGTTGATGTCAAAGTAGGTGTAGGACAAGGAGGGAAACCTAAAAAGGGCATACCTGGGGTTGGGAGTAGCATTGGAGGTACAAAATAAATAAAACACTTGCTTTAGATTCAAGGCAATGGAGCCCTCAGTTTCGGTTTGACCCGTATTTTATGGCTAAGAAGTCGAACCCTCCTCCTCCTTATGTCAAACCAGCCAGACCGGTGCGGCACGATACTTTTAAATGTGGCACGGTACGGGTACTGTTTTACACGGGTCAGGCACGACATGGGCATGGGGTACGACTAGGGCTGCAAATGAACCGAGCTGCTCGCCAGCAGCTTTTGGCTTGGCTCATTAAGGCTCGTTTAGTAATTGAGTCGAGCTCGAGCTCGAGTTTAAGCTCGTTTAGTAAACAAGCTCGGTAATGCTCGGCTCGCAAAAACTCAGCTCGTTTACGAACGAGCCAAGCTCGAGCTTGAGTATTGGCTTGTTTGCTAGACGAGCCGAGTGTAGAGCTCGAGCTCGGCTCGTTTACACCCCTAGGTACGACTCAACAAATACTAATTTTTAATGCACCAAAAATTTTACTCCCTCCGTCCCTTTTTAAGTGTGTTACCTCGTAATTCCAACTTATTTTCTCTCACATCAACTTTTACAACTTTTACATATACTTTCCACTACTTACCCTTAACAATATAATAATACCCACTACCTTTTCAATAAAGAATCTACTTTTAAGGGCAAAATAGGAAATGTACCCACTAACTTTTCAAAACACATACTTATTTAGGGACAGCCCAAAATGGAAATGTCTACACTAAAAAAGGGACGGAGGGAGTACTAATTTTTTATTTTTTTAAATAAATTGACTCGCTACGTCATTGCTCTTTTTTTTTTGAACGTCCTACGTCAATACTCATGGAAAACTAAAATTAGTACTACATAAATACTGCAAATTTTATTAAAATTAGAACTATGTAAAAAAAGCCTATTTAGCAAATATTCCTTCATAATCGTATAGATAAGAATATATGTCGATATAGTTATTACACAACTTTTTTCCCCGACAAAACTCGGTTGGAGATGTGATGTCATAGCATGACACGATTAAAAAATGGCACGGTACGACTAAGTAAACGGGTCAACACAACACGAAGTACGGTTGCCATGAAGATAAATGGGCCGGGCCGAGGCGCCACGGGATAACACGTTTGACACCTATACTCCTTTAAAGTACTAAACACTAGTATTCCCTAAACCTACTCACCAATTTTGATTTTCTATTATCACCATTTCAATATCATCCAAACTAAAACTTTCCGTATAGAAATACAAACATTTATAGTATTAAGTACCTTAGCTTTCAAAGAAAAGGTCTACGGTTTGAGTTTATGGAGAAATGTCGAACCATCTCTAGTTATAAACCCACTTGTTTGCTTCGAAACCTAGCTCCCACTGAACTATACTCCGATGTCGTAAAAAAAAATGTACCTTGCATATATGACCTCTCACCCTTCTAAGATGAATGTATTCCATGCACATAATGATGTCTTAGGTTTGCAAATTAACGACAAAAAGTAGTTGGTTATTAAGTGAGTTTGGCCTAACTTTTTAGAGATTTTTGGATTGTTTTCTCTTATCTTTTTTTAATAAATTTAGGACAAAGTTTTACTACATCATATCATTCGTCTAGCTGAAAAAGTATACAAATATCAATCGAAGTTGGAAAAAAATCATCTTCTATAAATCGGTCTTTTGTTGTAATATGGTATCGGGCTTCAATAAATTATTCCTATCTATACATCAACCGAAACATGCCCCTCCTTGGGCTTATATGGGAGTAGTTATTTAATGGTCTTAAGGCACCGCTACATGGTATCCCACACATTAAATAAGGGACTTGGGCACCGCCACTGGTGACCCAAGACCATGGAATAATTGGTTATTTGGTCCTTGTATTATTTTTTTTGGTCCAAAATTTGGTCCTTGTATGAATCGCTTGGAAAAGTTCTCTAGCGCTTGGAAAAGTTTTCGTGCCCGAATATCGACGGTCAAGAATGGGCCGCGGAGCATCTGCAGAAAGGCTTGGGCTTCTACCTTTATGGGCCAGGTTCTTTTTCTTCTCGTAAGGAGCAAAGCAACTAATCCATTGATTAGCGGTTGAGCAAATTTCATTTTTGAGGAAAGTACGGGCCGGTCATGAAATCGAAGCCCATGCACCGACAGGTCCAATCAATTCTGGAAATGCACAGCCCAGGTAATAAGTCACCGCCCTGGCTCATCAGTTTAATTTTCCCTTCTTTTTTGGGCTCTCTCTCTCTCTCGGTCTCTCCACATCAACATAGTTTTTCTCTCTCTTTAACTCTCCAAACCGTATAAAGTACCTAAACCTAAATCCTAGAGTACCCTATGAAAGTGCCTAAACGTAAACTCTATGGTATCGTATGAAAGTGCCTAAACCATTAAAACTCTATAATAGGAAAGTGCACCCTAAACCTAAATCCTAAGATACCCTATGAAAGTGCCTAAATCCTAGGGTATCCTAAGAAAGTGTCTAAACCAAATCTTAGATACCCTATGAAAGTGCCGAAAATTTTAGAGTACCCTATGAAAATGCCTAAAACACTAAATATAATAGGAAAGTGCATCCTAAACCTAAACCCTAGGGTACCCTATGAAAGTGCTTAAACCTAAACCTTAGGGTACCCTATGAAAGTGCCTAAAATCCTAGGGTAACCTATGAAAGTGTCAAAACCACTAAAACCCTAAAATAGGAAAGTGTACCATAAACCTAGCTAAACCCAAACCCAAAAAAAAAAATGACTTACCTTAATGGTAATTAAAAAAAATGGCTTACCTTAGTGGTAATTAGATCTCTCTTTTCTAGACCTAGAGGTAAAAATCTCTTCATTTATTTTTTATGCTTTTGTGCAATACAATAATCCTCACGGTAAAAAATAAATAATAACTTTCTTTAATTTGAATTCATTAAGGAATAATTTGACCAAGCTTGAATTTCTTTGTGTTACGGCAACAAGTACAGCCAAAAGTTACAAGCGCTAAAATGATCAAAATTAAGCATTAACAGGTAGTAGTAATTTTTATTAAATCTCAAACTTGTGAAAAGATAGCTATGAAAAAAGCTGGAATGTATTTTTTCCACAAATGTTTTAATCTTCCATACGATGGGTTACAAATCTGGGATTCAAATACAGCATACAAAAATCTTAGAGAACTGGAAGGAATAACAAGTACTTTGCTGAGAACCCCAAAGTTCATTGAACATTTCAAGTCTTTACTAAAAAAAAAATCATATTTCAACATCTACAAATGTGATATAGGTTCCTTCTGGTGGACGGTAGGGTAGGTCTTTATGCGACTGTTTGTTTATAAATTAGCCCGGACATCTAATTATAAAAAAAAAGTATAGTATAATATAGGTTCATAAAAGCATACAATGATCATTACATATCAATATTGGGTCTACTATTGAAGCTGTCTTCAGTTTTACAAAGTACTACACAATTGCATATTTTCCAAAATGAACAATAATGTATCTTCCAATGAACATAAATTAAAAAAGAATCCGATATAAGTATCCCCATAGCCATCATTATAAGATTTGCCGGTGCATTTTCTGCACGTGTAATCTCATGATGCATTTGCAGACTAGTCTACTACTATGATCATCTGTCAAGTTACCTTTTACGTCCAAAGAAATACTAAGAAGATATCTTAAAACTAAAGCATTTGAATTGCATGGACATTCATTAATCACCACAACTTTTAGGCCCCGTTCCATTAATTAAAAAAGTTAAAAACTAGTTTATTGTATTTTTCGTGACAGATTATCTTTTCACAATACATCACATAAAAAATTACAAAAAACCAACACGTATTTCTAGCTCTCACATAAAAAAATCAAAAAGCCAAAAAAATCAAGTTAGTGGCACACCCCCTTAATAGCTCTGGTGGCTAAATCAATTTATGCGCGGCTCGACGATCATGAAAGTTTTTCAGGGGGTATTCCACTAAGAAAGTTTTTTTTAGTTTTTTGGCTTTTCACGGTTTGTTTTATGATTGATTGTGAGAGAGTAACTCCCTCAATTTTCGTAATAAGTTGATTTTTTTTAGTTAGTAGAATGGGACCTCAAGTTCTACGATCGATCATTATATGAGTCAATTGATTTTATAATAATTTAGAGGTAAGAGCCTTACCTGTCTATCCAAACACATTCCGTTTTAAAAAATGGAGTATCTTCCGATCACACATCATGTGTTACGTACGTAGCTTACAATTCAGAGTATATTCAAAGATAAGTTAAATTTTATATGTTTCTGAATGTAAGTATCTTTGGCTTAATTAAATATTCTTGCAATGGACATACAATTCACGATTTTTATTCTCATTAGAATTAGCAAAATTCTATCTAATACTCAGTATATGCTATATAGATCTTGTATTTTATGTTAAATAAACCAATAGTTCCAAGTAATATGTACTTTTTTTTCTTTTTTGTTTTTGAAAAGCTACTTATATTTACATTAGAAAAGGTAAATATAAGTAGTCTCCCGGGGTAACCGATGTAATGCATCTATAAGATGAAAATAAGAACCACATGCATATCTTTCATTGACCTGCTTAAAGCCAAAATGGCATATTAAACATGTGTTTATTTTGGACGAAATCAATGAATTTGATAAATGTTAAACTTACAGTCAATTCTACTTCACCTGTTTATCATGAATGTAACGCCACATTGACAATAATTAACTAGTATATCATTCCTTCAAAGATCCTTTCATCACTCATTAAACTGCGGTAAACATTTGCTTATTGGTTTATTACAACTCCAAGTTATATGGAATTAAAGTATGAGCTAACTCAGCCGACAAATTAATTAGTAGTAAAACACTAGAAAAACAATTGACAATTTCCTTTTTTCTCCCTCAATTTCATTGCATTTATCTGTAGAAACACAAATTGCCCGAAACATTTGACAAAGCAAAATGTAGAGACTATTACAATATGATACTAGTCCGGGTAAAGACGAAGGAAAAAACCCGCTACTCTATATTTACTTTTTATGGAGATATAATCATTAAACGTGGATTAAGATAAGTAGTAATTCCACCTATGTATTATTATTGTTTTAAATGTACAGACTCAAAAGAACAAACAACAAAAAACCACTCATTAAACAAGTAGTTTAAGCATAATGATGTGCAGTAATCATATATGCTTGCTGGCAAGATAAATTAGGTCAGCCACCGGTAACCGGCACTCCCGGTGAGGAAATAAGCTCCGGCTTGATTTTATTCGTCCACACCTCGGTGTACAAACCGGTACTCCCCGCTTTCCGCCTAACCTCCACAACTACCAAACTGTCAGTCAACCGGTAAACATCCAAACCAATCACGAAATTACCATTCTGCCCTTCCAATTCCATCCTCCATTCCTTCTTCCCCTTCAACCTTCCAACGTTCTCAACCTTCACAATATTCTCAACTCTCTCGATGATTGTCTCCGGTGACTCGGCCAGCACAAGTCGCTCTTTGTCGACCGTATCGGCCGAGTCATCGAACAACCCGGATAAATTCAACCCGGACGAGAACGATATCAGATCGAAGGCGTTCAGTGTCGAATTACACCCGTCTTCTTTCTCGATTTTTTCATCTTCTAATTCTTCCTCATAAAAATTAATCTCCTTGTAATTCTTTTTGAACCATGGGTGCCGTATGATCTCATCAATGGTAATTCTTGTCTTGGGATTTGTGTCCAAGAGACGAGAAAGAAATCGTTTGAGATCAGACGACATCCATTTGGGACACCGGAATTCTCCTTTATAGATCTTCTTGTACATCATCATGAGATTGGGATCGTTGAAAGGCAGATAGCCAGCCGTCAAAACAAACAGGATGACTCCGCACGACCACACGTCGACCTTCGCCCCATCGTACCCTTTCTTCGCGAGAATCTCGGGCGCAACGTACGCAGGCGTGCCGCACAGAGTGTGCAACAAACCGTCGTGACGGACCTGGTCCGTTACGGCGCTGAGACCGAAGTCCGACACTTTTAAGTCGCCGTTGTCGTCGAGGAGGAGGTTTTCCGGCTTCAAATCGCGGTGGAAAATGCCGCGTGAGTGGCAATATCCCACGGCGGAGATCAATTGCTGGAAGTATTTACGGCTCAGATCTTCGCTGAAGCGCCCCTTTGCGACTTTAGCGAAGAGCTCGCCGCCCTTTACGAACTCCATTACGAAGTATATTTTCGTCTTCGTGGCCAGTACCTGTCAAAATTTAATTTGAACATAATTAAAATTTGAGATGGATTATAAGAATTCACAAATTTCAATTAAAATCTTTTCTTAGTCAAGAAGACTTCTTATCTTATTAATCTACAAATCATGAGAGCGAGCATAAAAATGAATTTCATTGAAAATTATTGAATTTCGTACTTGAAATGAAATTCGAAAGTTTCTTTTTTTTTTAGAACGTCAATCTCATCAAATACAATGGCCTGAATACTTCGAAATGCCGGGAGACAGTACAACGATTGCACAAGGAAATACAGGAATGAGATACGAACTACCAAAACCAAATTGAATCCGTCAAAAGGCACGCTATGCAAAAACAGAACCATCAATTCTGGTAGGTGAGCGTACCTCGAAGAGCTTGACGATGTGGGGGTGACGCAAGCGGCGCATGATAGAGATCTCTCGTTTGACATTAGACATTAAGTTTGTACCGGCAATTTTATTCTTGCTGATAACTTTAATAGCGACGCTCTGGCCGTTGGAAAGGTTTCTGGCGTGGTAGACTTTGGCGAAGGCGCCGCAGCCGAGGAGTTTCCCCAACTCATACTTGCCAAATAAAGCGTTGTTGTCCATTCTCGCGGCTGCTACTGGTGGTGCGGTGGCGGAGGAGACATGTTTAATCTCTGGCATAAGGTTGCGATCTCCCAGAGACCGAACGGAGTTAAATTTGGCGGTCAGGAGATTTAAAAAGGTAGGTAACGTAAGTCGTTGAGCGGAAATGAAATGGCTGTCCCTGAAAATAGGATATGTATGGGCGGCTTTTTGGTGCTTTGACAATTTCTCTGGCTGTTTCTGTGGTTAAGTGGTTGAGAAGTGTTTCCAATTTGCGTGATTTAAGCGTTGGGAAGTTTCACGAATTTCAAATGGAGTAATTGATCGGTAGTGCCTGTAGTTACTGGACACGTGTATACAGGGATTATGTGGAGTGTAGGAAAGTGACGAGAGACACCTAGAAAACAAAAGTGAGACACGGTTTTACAGCGTTACCACGTGTTTTAAATATTTTAAAAAATAAATAAGAATGAAAAATTAACCAGCTTATCTCTCGAATGGTTTGGGAGTCATGAAGTTAACAACCAAGTAAATTTTCTAGTGACTTTATGGTTCGGATTTTCGGGCTCCTCTGTATTTCATGATTTATAAAACCATCGATGATTTTAAAAACTATTACTCCCTCCTTTCCTTTTATAATGTGTACATTTCCATTGGGGTTGTCCCTTAATAAGTGTGTTTTTAAAAGTTAGTGAGCACAATTCCTATTTTGCCATTAAAAGTATATTTCTTTTTAAAAAGTTAGTGGGTATTATTGTATTGACAGGGGTAAGTAATGGAAAGTAGATATAAAAATTGTAAAAGTCGATGTAAGAGAAAAATAGTTGGAGGAGTTTAATTATCTATATATTTCGATCTATAATATTTTTTTACAATTTTGAAAGCTTTGTTTTATAAAAGTTATCAAGAACTATCAAACAAAATCTAAATTAAATATATATAACATTATACATTTGATAATATAAATAATTTTTGAGGTGTTGTGAATAATGCAAGTGCACATGAAAATTGAGACGGAGGGAGTATTTTTCAATGTGATCGTACACTTCTACAAACTTAACAAACTAGGTAGGGCTATTGGGTTCTGTTTCTTGTTCAGTTGTCATCTAATTTGATGACTTCATAGACCATGAATCTCTTTTCAGCCCGCCCCCACGGCCCACACGCAAAAAAAAAAAAAAAAAACTCCTTCAATCCTAAATTAATGCTCCCGTTTCGAGAATTTAACTTTTTACGAACAATAATTATACCCAAAAAGAAATATATAAGAAACCAATTTTTCTTTGTTAATTTCTTAAATTGGCCCTTTAATTTGGGACAATCAAAAAAGGAAAAAATGAGCAACATTTTGGGACAGATAAATAATACTATATTTTAAGCCTTATATGAAGTAAAAAGAAAAAGAAAAAAATTGACAATTTTCATTTCTAGAAGTTTATTTATCTTTAAGTAACGAAGTGTGTTCCGATAAATTGGACTATTCTCTCTAACCCTTCCACAACCCTTTTTACGTGTTTACGTGAGATGAGGTGACCTAAATAGATTGCTGCCGAGGAGAATTAACCATGCAACCATGAGATAGTAAGTTCCGTTGAGGCAACCTGATTACTTACTTCCACAGCGCCCTTAGGATTTTCATTTTAGAAGTTGGTTCAACGTAATAAAGATACGGAAAACAGAAAGAGAAATTGAATGATATGGGAACTGATTTTTGTGCCCTCTTTCTTTTGATTATTACACATCTTTTTTGTCTGTTAGTGAGAAAATTGCACGTAAAATATTTTATAGGACATGTACAAAAGGGTGTGCAATCATTAAATAAAAAAATAAAAAAAGAGACGTGAATTATTTCCCTACATTTCTTTACCGCAATATTGGTACATGTTCAATGTCGAACTTTTGAAAATTTGGATGATTAAAATTGAGGCAATCAGAGGGTCTCTCAGGGCAACCGAAGGGTCTCACATGTGCCTCATCAATTCTCGTCACATGGGTTAAGGGTCATGCTGTACACACACCCCCCCCAGTATAGTGGTGGCAGAATTCATTCCTCAATTCATTGGGGCAGTTTCTTGCATTGGCATCTCAAAGGTCTTCAGCTTGTATACATATTTGTGCATCCCGAATTGGTACTACATAGAAAAATTTTGATTTCCTACGTACCAATTAGAAATGCGGTTCTTGTGTGAGAGAAACAGACAGCACATTCGTTCGTCAAACCAGTCGATAGAGATGGAGGTATTCCGGCGGCTTGTGATTTGCCGTTTTATCTAGGAGATGGATGCCGACGTATCCTACAATATCCATGATAGGATTTGGCTTAGAGTTATTTGGAAACTGAAGTAATTATCATATCATTAGTTAAAATTAGAGAAATCGATCGATAAGCTTGCAACCACTATTCAAAAAACGGTGGAGGGATTGGACTATTAGATTGGTCTTTATCTTTAAGTTGGGCATATGTACTTGGCACTTATAGCAGTGATTAATCCTCCTGGCCATTATTAGGTGATCATAAAATGATCGAAGTTGACTGGCAGTTGGGCCAGGTGGCTCTGTTCTCTCCTCTCGTTTGAAACCATATCCAACAGCTGTAATTGCTTTGTCTGGAGTTGACCGTTGGAATAGTGTTTGGAGTAAAGGCTGCAGGCTGATGTTTCTCCTATATAATCTGTACAAGAAAGACAGAGCTAGGGATACACGAGAGTCTGTGAGATTATATTGCAAGTGTGGTTTGTAATCCTTCTCAAATATAGTGAATCTGCTGACCTATAGACGTACTCGATTTTGATGATCCACATAAATCTCTATGTTGGTTGTGTATTTTTGTTTGTGTGTTTGTTTCACAGTACTACCAATTAGCACTACAGGCCGAGAAAAACAATGTTGGCCGTGGCTAGTAGGCCGGAGTATTTTGGGATCTTAAACGAAGACTAAAAGTGAGGCCCTTTTTCAAGAGACTATTATAAATGGTACCAAATTAGGCCGCACCACAGGCTTATAGCCTAGTGCGGCCGCCTTAAGGTTTACAAAAATGATACATACACACCCCCACATACACACTCAGCCACACCCCATGTAAGAGAGGGTGTGGCTGAGTGTGTATGTGGGGGTGTGTATGTATCACTACTCTAAGGTTTAAGCCCTCTAATTTAAACCGCCTTAAGGCCGCACTAGCATATATTTATGTGTTGACTGTGTAAATTTTAGAGAGCTTAAACCTTAAGGCGGCTGCACCACGAGCTTTTAGCTCAAGGCTGACTCTGATGCGATAGTCATAAATGAGGGGGCTACACAGACAACATATAAATATATCCACCAAATTAGTGTTTCGATCAACATTAACTTTCAAAATTAGGCAAATAGCGAGGAAAGAGGAGAGGGTTGAGGATTTTGTGGTTATGTTCAGTTTGGGTTTAGATTTGGGATTTGGGTTTTGAGTGGAGAGAAAAATGAGCGTAATGATTAGAGAGATAGAGAGATAAATCAAAACAAATATTGACAATAGAAATAATGATTTGAGTGGTAATTTAAAATCTCGGTCTTAAGACCCAAACCGAACAAGGCCCATGTTTTTGGCCAGGCATGAGACGGTTGAGGTTGGTTCGTCGAAACTGCACCCTACTTGGCCTTGTTGCTCAAAGTCCACATCGGAGAGAGTGATGGTTCGTGAAAGTTAGGTTTGAACCAGTAGGCAACACATATTCTAGTGTCACACAATCAACGGGCACTTCGATTTTGACATCTTATTTATTTAAATTTTACTGGACTCAAATCGTTTCAAATTCATTCAAATTTTAAATAAATAAGTAAATAAGACTTCAAACCAAACGGACTACAAATCTCATAATTGGTGGACTATTGTAAGTATGTGAGGAGAGATTTATTCAATGATCCTGGAGCATTGCACTAAATTAAACTATTTGCAAGATGTAATATGTCACTTCGTGCACCCAAGTCATCAATATAGAGGATATAAGCCTTTATTTATTAATCGTTTGCCTGATATTTTGAGCATCGCATGGCATTGCTCCAAGAGTACTGAATCAATTTGTGGGTGTGCATGGGAGCGTGTGAACAGGTAGTAAGAAAGAAGACGTCCATTCATGTAGGGTATTAAACCCAGCAAAAATTCGATGTGTACGCACGTCAGGCGTACGTAATATTCACGGACTTGACTGTCCATGCGTGTTTTCGACGGTCCGAATTAAAAAAAAAAAAAAAAAAAACTCTTCCATGCATGGAAGAGTTTTTTTTAAATCCGGACCGTCAATTCCTGAAATAGACGGTCCAGATGCGTTTGTTCGCGTACATACGGGTTGTAAACCCAAACTCGTAAATTAAGACAAAGAAGCTGGGGCAAATTGGTACTTTCAATTTCTTAGTAGATTTCTGGTCGTGTGGTCTGTGTAGTGGACCTAACCCAATCAAATTTGAGGTCCTTAGTACCTACTTCACGTAGCATTAAGATCAATGCCATCCACTTATTAAAAAGTCCGACAGCGAAATTTCCCAAGATTGAATCGTCTCTTTCATTTCCATTTCTATCTATATCTCTAATTTCCTTTGAATTTAACATTCGTGATGGCAAACATTCGCATTTTCATTAGTTTTTAAGTAAATCTTCAAATAGTTATGTCCACTAGTTTGGGTCTTAAAATTTTAAATAGTTATATCCACTAGTTTGGTAGTACTTTGTTTAAGCCGATTTTCTTGCCATACCCTACGTGTTTTAACTTTTAGGTAAAATAAAATTTCTTGTCGTTGTCTTGAATTTTAAAGGCCTATCTTCTCTCAAGTTTTTATGTGGGTTTGGACCCAATGTACTCCCTCCGCTCCGCAAAGATGGTCCATTATTGTATTTTGGGATTAGACCCATTGTCTTCCGGCCTCTGTCCTACATTCACATTTTGCCCCTCTTTTTACTTTAGATTAATTTAGAATTCCAACGAACATCTCATCAAGGGTAAAATTGAAAATTAAACAAAACTACAAAGTAAATTATGTTCTTTTAAATTGGTCGTTTCCAAATGAGAGACCAACAAAATGTGACAGATGGAGTATAAATTACTCCATCAAGTTTAAGTTTAAAGAATATCCAAGCAATGTGACGGAGGGAGCATAAATTATCACGTTTAAGTTTATAATCAATACTAGTGAAGCCATTCAAGAAGTGGCTGGGAGTGCGGACCCGATACTTTTTTGCTATTCACAATGTGTGTTTGTGTGTTCGAATATAAATATTTTGAGGGTGATATTTTCTGTGTGATGGGCGCATGTGTAGTAGGTTTTCAAGTAACTTTGGAGGTGAATTAATAATAAAATAAAATAAACTATATGCTTGTTTATCCATTTGATTAAGACTCTCTCAAGTCGCCTAAATAGTAAAATTGAAGGGGAAAAAAAAGTCTTCTCTATACTTTAGTCGATTTGCTCTCTCTCACTCTCTCCTCTTGTAAAGTTTTTATTAAAATTTCAAATACACCAAATCCATCTTGATTAATATTTTAGATAATCAATGATAATAATTGAATTTTACAATTTATTGTGGATAAAAACTTTTTCTTCTACAAAGTTTGGCCCCTCTCAAAATGAAATTTTTGCTCTCCTTGTCGATATAACTATTAGTAAACTCGAATTCCAATAGGTCAATAATCTGAGCTTAGGTGTACATGCATTATTGGTGTTGTTTTCTGTATTTAAACTCATAAATGATGCAACACTCAAATTCTTTTCTGGATCACTAATGTTTTGGTGAACACGTCTGAGTACCACAGTTTAGGTACCATATATATGATGGGTGGTTGTGTATAGAGATGGGCATGGGAAGGGTAGGGGTGGATACCACTACCTCCATCCCCGATTCCTGAATCCATATCAATCTCCATCTCCTCCCCTATCCCCACAGGGAATTTTTTTTTTTAACCTCCATCCCCGCCCCAATGCGGGGAACGGGGATCCCCACGGGAATTCGGGGATCCAAAAATTCGTGTGCAAATGAACACACATTTAACTGAAACAGAAGAGAATCAAGTGATCATGTTGCCATCATATGCATATAATCATCAAACCATCATATGGTTGTTGATTGTTGTCTTCTACTCAACAACAATTATACTAATACCATCATATTTCCAAATTCCAAGCACGAAACTCACAGCTTCAAACTGAAAGAACAAAATAACTACTTCTAGTTCCAAGCTGAGCAAAAAACAAAATAACTAGTTCTTGTTCCAAGCTGAACAAAACAAGATTACTATTAGTCCCCAACTTTTTACCACTTATCTTGGGGAAAAAAACTTATAATTATAAATTTATACTCCCTCCGTCCCTTTTTAAATGATCCATATGGGAATACGTATAATTTCAAACCCCTAAAAAACATATTTCTCTATAAAATCTTTTAATTTTTTTAATACCAAATTAAATGTTCTACGGATGTGCATTTTTTAACGTCCACAAAAATACACGTTTCCCACGCGGATCACTTAAAAAGGGACGGAGGGAGTACTATAATATATATATATATATAAGCTATGTAAGGGAGCCCCTATAGAATTATATATATAGGAAGAGGATTCTATAGGGGCTCCCTTACATAGCT
>JAXBDA010002875.1:0-38859 GCA_036023075.1 Gaultheria prostrata | reverse complement strand
CCCCAACCTATCCTTGTGTGATTGATGATTTATCTTGATATTCCAACATACACTTGACACGTACGAACCTAGGGAAAACGTCAAACACGTGATTTCAAGCGAAACGGACCTGGCATGTGTTTTGGACATACGAGGGATACTTGATGATTAAAATGAATATGAGAATTTGAATGAAATATAATTTTATGCACTAGGGCCATCATTTAGTGAGCCGCTAGGAAGAGTTCCACGAGGCCCAAAAGACTCGGATATGGGTTACACGAGGCCCGAAAGATTCGGACAAGGGTTCCACGAGGCCTAAAAGACTCGAACAAGGGTTTCACGAAGCCCAAAAGACTCGAAAGATAATTTCAACATCCACATGCTTTAAGTTGATGAGCTAAGGTGATTGGTAACTCAAAATGTGAAATTTGCTAAACGTAAACACTTGAGAGACGTGTGGATACACGGGGGCACCCTCAAGTAGTTCATTGATACATTTGGATACATTGTGGACACTTGTTACATGATCCGACCCTTGGAGCATATTTTGGTCATCTCATTATGATTGTCATTCTCACGTGCATCTTTCATTCTCTATACCCATAGCGTTAGTAGAAATGTTTTCCTACTGGGTTAGTGAGTTCACCCTATCATTTTCAGGTACCCAACGAGGATCATGAAGTTGGATGCTTGGCACCTGCGCACGTTTTGAAAGCTCATTGAGAGGAGTTATTTAATCATCTTGTGAACTCTATCTTTTGAAAGATGATCATATAACTCTTTATGTACTGAAATCTTTTGACCAACTTGGGAAAATGATGTAATAACTTCGATGTACTTATTACTTATGCATTTGGAATACAGGTGTCCGGTTGACTTTGACTAGACTTTAACTTAATGAAATGTTGACTACTATTTTGGAAGTATTGTAATTTAATTATGGTATAAATTTGAGAGCGTGACAGTCAAGAACTATCATAGGGACTCGAGACCGCCCAAAAACGCCATTAAGATTGATTTAATGAAAGCCTACGATTCGGTAGCATGGGAATTCTTGTCTGAAATGATGATAGCCATGCAGTTTCCAGTTCAATACATTAAATGGATTATGTACTGTGTATCTAATGCATGGTTCTTGGTGGCTATCAATGGGGATCTAGAAAGTTTTTGCAAAGGAGAAAGGGGTGATCCAATTTCACCCTATCTCTTTATTATAGCAATGGAAGACTTCTATTCAATCCTACACTCAAAATCCATTACTAGTCCATATACTTTCCATCTTAAATGTAAAGAATTACAACTCCATCTTGAACATTAAATGGATTATGTATTGTGTATCTGGTGCATGGTTTTTGGGGGCTATCTTGAAGGTTTTTTCAAAAGAGAAAGGAGTGATCCAATTTCACTCTATTTTTTTCTTATAGTAATGGAATATGCTTCTATTCAATCCTACATTCCTCCATTTACTTTCCATCCTAAATGTAAAGAATTGCAACTCCATCACATAGCTTTTGTAGATGACATGTTTGTTCTGTGAGGTGCTGATCATGGGGCTTTCTCTACAGTTAAATCTGCTTTAGATTTTTGTTTTTTTTGCACGGCAAAAGAAAATTTATTAATCTCTGAAAACAAATTACAAAGATTAAAGGGAACCATGGGAAGACGGCATCACAACGCAAAGAGATATCCAAACTAGATTGACACCCCTCTCCGCGAAAATCATATGCCACCACGGACCCAAAAGGGAAATAACAACATGCTAACAAGGGGTTAACCTAAAAACATGAAAGCCAGCCCAATCCATATTGGGATACAATTACACTTATGAAATCAAATCCTGCAAATGGAGTCCCCCATTGATTGATTCCAGCAAGCAACCCTAATAACAAATGATGATTTCCAATAGCCCAGCATCCAATGAGATTCAGAGCTTGATCATGCAGACAATCGTAAGCATAGAAACATCCCAAAGAGAACAGATGCAGATCATATGAGATTAATGGATGATCAATGATCAATGATCCAAGAGATTCCAGAAAAATATGAGCAGAGGAAGTGAACCAATCCAGGGGCAGTAGTAGTTCAAAGAAATTGGACAAAGATGAGATGATCTCA
Source organism: Gaultheria prostrata (assembly GCA_036023075.1). Taxonomy (NCBI): domain Eukaryota; kingdom Viridiplantae; phylum Streptophyta; class Magnoliopsida; order Ericales; family Ericaceae; genus Gaultheria; species Gaultheria prostrata. Next base: position 36,762 of record JAXBDA010002875.1, on the reverse strand, counting down.
TTGCAGATAAAGATTGAGAAATGAATGCCTCTCGCAAAAGACTCCAGCAGAGGAGGAGAAAGACTTGAACAACATAAAAGCTGAACAAAAACTTGCTCCATATGGAAGAAATGTACTCAGCAGCATCCAGAATAAGCTCCACAATTATGAGACTAAAGCCACACGACTCGAAACAACCAAAATATGAACTACCAAACATACCCCCAAAGCAAGAGAACCCCAGACACAAGAGCATATGCCTTCTATTCCTTCTCTGGTCTCAGTCCTAACCTTCAGAAAAGTGAGATCTATTATTCTGGAGTGAGCAGCAATCTTAAAGTGATATTGGAAGCTATTATCCCCATTCTAGTCAGGTATTTAGGAGTACCCCTCATTACGTCTCGGCTTTCCTATTCTGATTGCGTTCAACTCAAAGAGAAGATATTGCAAAGGATTAATAGTTGGACTACTAGTTAAACAAGGTATACCTAGATGGGCTTTTATTATGTGGCTTGTTTGCTGGGGTCATTTCTCTACAAAGGATAGGCTTCTCTCTTGGGGAATGCAAGTGGATCCTTTATGTATTTTATGCAACTGCATGCATGAGTCCCATTTGCACCTCTTTTTTTATTTCTCTTTCTCAGCCTGCTTATGGGCTAGAATACTTCATATGTTTGGCATTTCTAGGAGGCCAGTGGAGTTGGGGCGAGAAATAAGTTGGGTATTCAGCATCTAAAGAAGAAAGAGTATTTAACAAAAAAAAAGGAAGAAAGAGTTTTCCTCTGCTCTTTACAAGTTAGCTATGGCTGGAATTGTTTATTACGTTTGGAAAGCTTGTAACGACTCTGTTTTTTTTTGGAACAAGCGGTACTCTACGGATACCATCTTTGATATGAGGACGTAAGGGACCGGACATTGTCTTGGAGGAATTTTGGTAGAAGTTTCGGAAATCTAACTCTTTGTAGGGCTTGGAGTATTTCAGAGAAAATTTAGTAGCTAGTTCGTAGTTCGGCTCTGATGTAGTTTGTTTTTAGGTTGTTTTTCTAGTTATTCCAGTTTGCTGGATATTTTCTGTGGGGTATCTTGTATTCTTTTGTTCTTTTTTACAATAAAATCCTTCTTTACTAAATAAAAAAAAACATTTTAACTTATAATTTTTGACATTGTGCGCTAGTAATTTTAACTTTTAAATTCATCGTATTCTAGCAGAGAAATGAAGAATCGGTGCTAAGATCCAGAGAGGATTCCACTGACATTTAAGCCAGTGTTATCACCAGCCAGCATTACGTGATGCTGGAATTGATAGTATGTGTGGTCGTTTTTTGTGTTGTGTCACTTCGTGCCTGTGTTTAGGGCTGCAAACGAGCCGAGCCGAGCTGAGCTTTGAGGTGTTCAAGTTCGGCTCGTTTGCTTAACGAGCCCAAAACTCGAGCTCGAGCTTGGCTCGGTAGTAAAGGAGCCGAGCCAGACTAATTTACTTAACGAGCCTCTTTAAACGAGTCGAGCCTATTAAACAAGCCGAGCTTTTGCGAGCTGAGCTCAGCTCGTTTAGTAAATGAGCTCAAAACTCAAACTCGAGCTCGGCTCGATTAGTAAACGAACCGAGCCTTGTCTTGCCTTGCCTTAACGAGCCGAGCCGCGAACTGCTCGCGAACAACTCGACTCATTTGCCCTACTGTGTCTTTAGTATGTACTATATAAATACTTACCAAATATTTATGTCTTGTAATCTGTAGATGTCACAGGATAATTAACCACTTTAATTAGTTGGTTAATTTGTCTAAATTAAATTTGACAAGAGTGTGTTCACGTGAGCCCCTCATGGCTCCACGAGCTAATGACTTCAACCACGAGTCTAAAAGTGTCATCTGTCGGCCTATTTGTAAGCAAACCTTGCTTCCCCCTATGTATCTTTGATGTTATTTTGCTCTCTTTTAATTAGCCTTTGTAAGTATCTGAATTTTTTTAATTATTTTTGGGTGGTTAGGAAAAATTTTAAATCCAAAATTACATGTCACTGATATTCTGTACAGTAAAACTGCTTTGTAGGTATTAACAGATGCTCCACGTGAATTTGATCAACTACTTAGATTCTGGATTTTAGATTCTGGTAGCGCGCCTTGATACCATGGGCGAAGCTAGGAAGGTACGAGTGAAGTCACTTGATTTCACATATTTTGATTACTCACGTCGAGATTTGATAATTCCCAACCAAATTCTACTATTTTGAGCCCATAATATTTATAAATTGTCTCAACTTGCTTAAATGCAAAAAAACCACAAGTGTTATTTATTTTTTAAAGTTGATAGTATTACAAATGAAGCTATTATGCATCGTTTTCAAAGCAAAATAAGTCTTTAGGACTAATATAAAGCAAAATTAGATTTGTCATTGTATGTCTACCTTATAATTGACCTATTAATATGATTATTTTTTACATTATTAAATAGAAAAATATCTTGCACGTGGATTTTATTTTTGCACCACTAACCAAAATTTATGGCTCCGCCCCGGCTTGAAACAACTTATCAAAATCTCATGATTCTCATCATCGGAATCTGAATCATTTAGTCTATAACGTTTAGGAAGCATAACAATTACCAAAAAATCAAGTTCATCGAGCACTGGTAATACATTGATCATCCATTTTTGTAAAACTCATGTTGGCAGACTATTTATAATATCCTATCAATTTATTTTTTAATGGATAATCTTTTCAATAAATTCTTAACAATTCGGATCACAATAATGAAATTTTGTGAGAAAAACTTGGGTGTGTATAGGATATGGCCACGTGGTGCCCGACCACGCATATCGGCAACGGCTAGATTTATTGCCCCCTCTCTCCTCTCTCTCTCTCTCTCTCTCTCTTCTCTTTCTCTCTTTGCAATCTGGGCTGCTCATAATACTCTTGGACGGCCAAAATACGTGATCGGATACCACGTGACCATACCATACACGCACCCAAGTTTTTCTCAAAGGAACGGGATCTCTGCTTGTACTTGTGGGATCCGTGTGGGACGGGTTAAAAATAAGGGGCTAGTCGTCATCACTGCAAACAAAATCCTTAATAGGAACATAATTAATTCATTAATACTACCAAGCATCCACCATAGTAAAAATAGTGGCAGTCAACATCCCTAAAACTGTGCCTTTTATTATTATTTTATTTTATTTTTTTTGCATCTTTTCCTCCTTTTTCTAGATCTCGGGTGGCAATTTCGTCGATGTGCCCTTGGAGAACTCGGGGACCTGTAGTGCAGCAAATGCGCTGCACTGTGTAGCTTGCGGGGCGGCTTTTCAGCCGTCCAAATGAAATAAAGAGTTTCATTTAAATCTGAACCATCAAAAGCACATTTAGAAGGCTCAGATTGCGTTGCACGGTGCAGTGTGCACCATCCCTGCTGTCGTGCTCTTGGTCCTTTTAATCTTTTTCTTCCTTCCAAAGATTAATAAATTTCTTTTGCTGATCGAAAAAAACATCCCTAAATTGTGGAACTCGAAGGGTTGGCGCAATCGTTAATCGACTTGTCTCGGCAGGACTTATTATCCTAAGATTGCAGGGTCGATTCCCCTTGACAACGATTTGTCATGCATTGCAGCCACCTCGCCTCGCGCAAACAAGTGAAAAGGACGTTGAGAGATATTGGAGAGATTAGTCTCAGTCTTCGGGACACCCTTCATTACCAATAAAAAAAATAAAAAAATCCCTACACTGTGTTTAGAGTATCCCAACGTTCTCCTTTTACTTCTAGAGATGCAAAGTAATGTATTTTTATTAGTAATAAATTCTACTAATCATATCAACTCCAATCCACATTCTTTATTTTTCTCTCTCAACTTTTCGTCATCCCTCCAATTCTCTATTTTCAAGTTTTAATTAAACATAATCAATGGTGTAAACTGAATGAATATTGTAATTTTGTAGGTAATTAATAAATTAACTAATATACATGTACCTATTTCAGAAAGAGAAATTAAACAATGAAAGGAATATAGTTGGTACTGAAATTTAAATTAGGATTTTGAATTCTCCAAAAGGGACAATTGAGTCTTTAAAATGCATAAAAGTCACCAAATTTGAAGAGTCAAAATCAAAGTTTCCAGGAGAATCAAAACAGAATATAGTTGGAGCATATTATTCTCCACTCTGAAAAAAAAAAATGGGTTGGAGTCTTGGAGATGCTCTTAGCGGACTAAAATCGGCCTACATTGCGGGAGAGATGTTAATTACGTTGGATTGCGTTGGTTTCCGTGCAAAACATTGACAATTTATTTACAAAATTCATCGAATAAAATATTTCAATGCTCATTTTAGGACAAGCTAAACTACTGACCGGTAAATTAAAATTATACGGTATGATGTCAATAAGTTACTTCTTTCTTCTTATTTTTTAATAAACCGTAAAGGTAATTTGAGAATAGGATAATGTGTTAGGTAAAAGACACGATCCAACAACCATAAACTCTTCTCTTTTTTTAAATGCTGCAAATCCTTTTTTTATTCTTAATTTGCCAAAAGCAACAGGAATCCATCGAATAAAATATGGAGTGGTATAGAAAACCATGCCTAAATAGATTAAGGTTTTTTCCGGGGCATAAGGAGTTGTTTGATTGCCACAAAGTCTTCTGATGATCTCTGAGTCATCCCATAAACTACTAAGAAAAACACTCAAAAGAACATGCAATGTATCTTTCTCCATTTCATACTTTAGTATCAAAAAAAAGAAAATAATAATAATAATAATAATAATATATACATATATATGGGGCGGATCAAGTCAGGACTCCCTGACTTTAAAAAAATCCAGACCTCCCCTCTTCCGGCCATTTCCCGGCGAAATGGTCGGGATCCGAACCGTTGGATGTGTTTAAAATGTGTTTTCAAAGGCCTAAGCGAGGATTCGGCAAAAAAAAATGACCGGGAAGGGCTTCATCCGAGCAGCTTTTCCTACAAACCGTAGGATATATATTTCATGAAAAACTGGTCAGATGAAGCCCTTCCCGGATAATTTTATTTTTTTTCCGAATCCTCGCGTAGGCCCTTGAAAACACATTTTAAACACATCCAACGGTTCGGATCCCGACCATTTGGTCGAGAGAGGGGAGGTCCGTATTTTAACAAAGTTAGGGAGTCCTGACTGGATCCTTATCATATATATATATATATACACTCACCTTCCTATGTGGGATCCCACACTTTGTTAAAGTGTGGGACTCCCATTTCCGGATAAAATTTCGACGATTCGATCCGTTCAATGTGTTTAAAACATGTTTTTAAGGGTCCACGCGAGGATTCGTAAAAAAAAAATACCCGGAAGGGCTTCATCCGAGCGGTTTTTCATAAAATGTATATCTACGGTTTGTATGAAAAATTGCTCGGATCAAGCCTTTCCGAGTATTTTTTTTTGCCGAATCTTCGCGTTGACCTTTAAAAACACGTTTTAAACGCATTGGACGGTTCAGATTGCCAAAATTTGATCTAGAAATGAGAGAATTGGGTGACTCCCACACTTTGTTAAAATGTGGGATCCCTCATAGGAAGGGGACTATATATATATATATATATATATATATATATATATATATGATTCCCTATAAGAGTATCTACGCCCTATGGTATAAGAGTATCTACGCCCTATGGTATAAGAGTATCTACGCCCTATGGTTCCGTTTCTTCGATGAAAACGGATCCTAGAGGGCGCTCCCTGGTGTGCAGCATCCGAACCATCGGATGTGTTTTCAACGATTCTGATTTCATCTCGACATTTTTCCGATATCAACAACTCAGAAGCGCACACCAAGGCCGCACACCAGCACCCATGAATCCTTGTTCGATGAGGCTATATATCCCTAATAGGGTAACAAGATATATAGCCTGATTATATATAACCCATTTTGTAAGATTACACATCGGTGAACTAGTATGTTGGATGAAATATCCAATTCAGATCATAAAAACGTAATCAAAACTTCAGATATGTAATCTTGTTTAAGTATACGGTCTAACCCAATGCTCGTATGTGGTCTAAACCGAACCCTTTGTATGTTTAGCAATTCCGTATTTCAGATCATCAGATGTCCAATCTCTTATAGCGGAAGTGTACCTTAAATTCTAAGGTGTTTTTGGATAAGGACTCTGGTGAGATTGTTGGGTCAAAAGTCAACACAATGGGGTCCAAATCAATAGAACTAGAACCCATATTCCAGTTGTTAAATAGTATACAAAAACGAACCCAGAGAAAAGAAAAGAGAACAGAATTTCAAGTGATCCCCACAAAGGCCACAACCTCTAATGTTTTCCAGTATCGGTAGCATCCCTTCCAATAAATTTGAGATCTCCACCATTAAATGATCTCTGGGTACACATCGCCGGAACTGTTAGCTAGAAATGTGAGCTACTGTGAGACCGACGCCAAGGTACGACTGAATGAACTCCGTTATTGCTATTATATGGTCAAAAACATACAGAGGGGGCTAGAAATGGGTGTGGAAAGAGCCCTTCCATACAGTAAAACAGCTGCTTTGGCATGCACGCGAGCATGTATATGCTTTGAATCATCACAAACATAGAGCAAAATCTATTGGTAACTCCAACAGCAATGCAATACATTTTCCTTCTTTTCCCACACTTATCGCTCCTCTCTTCATCGTGTCACTGTTACCATAATCGAAGCATTACAAAGCTTGAAGTGTTACAAAGCTTTGTTACAAAATTGTGAACTCTGATTTTGTCCATATATTCCCAATAAGAAAACGGGGAACATTCTAACAAAATCAAATATTCCCATCACTCTCAAAACTCTGATTTTGTCCAGCAAACAATATATACACCTACGAAGACTTCGAGTAACCATCTTTCCCTAAAGCATCCTACAGAAAGTAAAAAGGGGTGGAACGGCGAGAGTTACAGTAGAAAAACACACCATTTACAAAAACTGGTCCCTCATTCGGTCAGACCTCCATGTTTATGAACTTAACAAAGGAGTTTCAGTCCTCTGCCATTGCAACTGCCAATCATAGGCAACACTGCGGGAAGAACCCAGTTCACCAACCAAATCCTGACCTGGAAAGCTCAACAGAGTGTGTGAGTATTAGCGGCAATGCAAACGCTTTAGGTTTATAAGTTCCTTCCTTTTCCTCCTGGCTTCTACTGCTTCGGCAGCACCACTATCATCCTTTTTACTAGAAGCTCCTGGTTTAGCTTTCATGGGATTCTTCTCTTCATGTGCAATAATTTTAGAAGATGAACCAGCACTACAAGGGTTATCGAAGGAATTTCTATTTTGTTCATGGTTCAGATCAAGGGAACGCCCAAGGTTGAGTCCATCCCCATGATCAGGACTAGGGAAGAACCAAGGGTATGGCACAATATAGAAGGGAGTTCCTTGACTGTTAACCTTCATCAGATTTTCTTGTTCATCAACTATGTCAGGTTTGGCAATGGATGGCATGGGGACTTCTGACGCCATAAAAATGGCATTTTGAGAGAAATTGTCCAATTGAACTGGATTTGAAGATGGAATGATATGAGGCCAGGGAAATGGTGGGAATGGGGATTGATTGAAGACAAGAAATGGGCAATTGGCATGTGAGGAAGTAGGTATCTCAGCATTATTGGCTGTCTTTGAATCTACCTGAGTTTCCTCAACTCCTAACTTAACTTGCTTCGCCATCTGCAAAGTAAGAGAGAATGGAAATGGAAAATCTGAAAACTCTATAGTTCTTGAATCAGTGAAAAACAAAAAACATTTCTTCAATGCCAATCATATTTTTACCTGTGCTTTTAAGCATTCATTTGTGCTCTTCAAAGAATCATATTCTTCCAAAGCCACCTCCTTCTCCTTAAATAAACAGAAAAGCCAGAACACTAGCATTAAACATTCAAGAACTACCATGCCAATGAAAACTATATGTGAGGTAATCAGCATAAGCATGCACAATATGATGCTACAGGCATGAGCCAACCATATGCTAGACTGGAAGTAGCACCTATTTTACAAGGATTGCCCAAAATAAATCATTACCTTCTTCAGATTCTCATTCTCACATGCTAGACTGGAAGCTTTTCTGGTCAACTCCTCATACAGAGCCTAACAAGAAAAAGAAGAGGCAGTAAGCTGAACAACCATAAGCGAAGAACGTCTCTACCATTTGTAAGTCACGGCCTCAAAAATGATATAACTAGCAGACAAGAAGAACATCAGAGTATGTACTTTCGTTCTTGAAATAAGAGGATGATATACTTTCAAGTTTAAGTTGTTTAACAAATTACGCACTTCCAAGTTGCATACACTTCTAGCATTCTAGTTACCTAACTATTTGATGCTCCAGGGCACAAGGAAATTACTCCCGTCCCTAATGTATACAAGGGGTGAAAACTGTCACTGAATAGTGAAGAGTATTCAGATACTGTAACATCAAGGAAGATGAGCGCATAACCTTGAGTAAATTTTGAAGGGACATACTGATGACAACCGACACGAGCTAGTTTTTGGTGAAATCACTACCTTAACAGGCATACACTAGTCCCAAATGGTGAAACGCCCACGAGACCGCAAGTTCAATGAACCACTGCGGAGCCTGTGGAACCCTTCCGAACAAAGTTTCCTTCTGCATCCAACCTGACCAAGCAAAGCAGTAACTAGCCTCTAACCCATATGGTTGATAAAGGAAACAGGGTAACTACTAAGACTTCAGACAAAATCCGACCAAATCCTAACATTAGTTCCATAAAGGCAACCATCCAGCTGCCAAGTCTCGACAGAGGACATTTTTCATGGATGAAGCTTTGCCCAAAAACACACCACGGACATACCTAATAAGTCTACAAACCAAACTTTGATGATAACATAGATCTGGAGATTAGGTGCAAGGAGGATGCCCCACACCTTAGAAGCATTCATTCTCACCCTTTTCACAATGCCTTCCCTCATGCCACCATTGGTTCTCGCATGCATTGTGCATGCTTGGGTGCATGCTTATGCAAACTTGCACATATGATGGGCGAAGGAGCAAGATATTCCACACTTCTATCAAATTCGAAGACAAAATTTTGCAAATTCATCACCTATACGGCTGTTAAGTTAATGTTGCGTCATACAACGTTCAATTGAATTCACCATCCCACTTCATCCAAAGTCTCTTTGGGTCGGTACATTCATGTATCAATGTCTAACAAAGATGCCTCGTTCCTCTTCAATGAATAGTTACATTTGGTTCCATGTCATTCCCATGGAGGTGGAACGCATCATCTTGGGTGGGCCTTCACTATATGACTTTAGATATCATTCTTTATGGTCATTGGAAAGGTGGTTCTTTTGAGTAAAAAGGCACCCCAACTCAAGTCCGTCAAAAAAATCCAAAAATCTTGATGATAATAAGAAGCTCAAGCCAGCATTGAGATAAAAAAAGCTACACATACTATTTCAAAGAATAACATTGTGCCACTACGGAAGGACAGTGCTTGGGCGTGCTCAGGGTCCTACTACTGCTTCTACATCAACAATCTTAGAGTAAAAGAAAGCCCCCTCCACATCCTCCAAACATAAGTAGCAGGGATCGAGTACGGACATGGACATGGTGAGGGACACAGACACAGAACAATTTTTTTTCCTTAAATAATCTTTTCAGCTATGCGAACCCATATTGTAACCACTAAATATTTAGGTTACAACCCCTATTGAATGCAATATCGACAGATGGTGTATGCCTTTATTGTAAACACTTTTGGCCCAATACTTTTGAAGTAATAAATATAATACCACGGAAAAGCTTTTAAAATTTAAGAATATCACCCTGCCGTATCCCCATGTGAGTCACCGGTGTGTCCCTAGCGTGTCCCACCAAAAAACATATTAAAATTTAATGACAATTCATGCAGAGGCGGCACTACATACAAGAAAGTGTGTTCAGCTGAACACCCTTACCTCCCAAATTTTGCCTACACCAGCATATAACAGCTACCGCCGTACTTGTTCATCTAAGATTTGAATACCCTACATACAATCACCTTGAACACCCTGCAATCACCTTTGTTTCAAAAGTGTGACCATGTGACAAAAGTTCCAATCCCCTATAGACTTTTGGTCCAAAAGAAGACTTCTGATGCCTCTAATTTTGATATTGGCTTCCTCTTTTTTTTTTTTCTTTTATGCTCTCGAGTGTATTCAGTTGCTTCTCCCTTTTTTTTTCCTCCAATTCTGTTCCTTCATGTTCGAGAGACCCAAATTGGGTTTGCATATTCTAAATACTTCGGGGTTGTTTCACATAATTTAATTGTGTGACTGTTTGAACTTTTGCACTTTTTGCACTTTTAGGGTTTCGTATTCGTTCAAGTTTCGGTCATAAGTTTATACTTTTCCGATTCCTCTAGTCAAGGCGAATCACGGAACTTAAGAAGTTTGACGCAAAACTAACAAATGTGAAGAAAAAAATTATTGAATAAAGACAAAAACCAAAAAATGTCAAAAGTTAAAGGGAAACAAGGCCTTATTTGTACTAATAGCCAACTTTTGCCTCTTAAGTCTTTTCGCCTCTTAAGTCTTTTCTTTATGTCTGAATCTAAAGATCTCAAATAGTTCTAATAAAATATAAATGAAAGTATTTTAACTTCTTATGGAGTTAAATATGTTATTTATATAGATGAATATACAACATGGAACTGGAGGAACCTTTTTGAACACCTATGAAATAATTCAGGAGCAGCCACTGAATTCATGTGGCGTGTCCCATGTGTCCCTGCATGTTCCCGGAGTGTCCAACATGATCTCTTGGAGTGTCGATGCTTCAGATCCTCCGACTAATAAAACAAAACAAGCTCTGCAGGAAGAGAAAATGATAACCTACGAATCACGCACACATGCAAGGAGCTAATTTTGAAAAGACTTATCAAAATTATGGTGACAATTTTATGCAAATAGGCGTATATAATAGAAAACTGATGGAGCACAACAAAGGAGGGGCTAGTAGTCAAGAGACAGAAGGAGATCATTAAGATTGAAGTGCGATTGAATTATGCGGTACAATTTAAGGGTATTAGTGTCATTTAGTGTCTTTAGTGTGTGTAGGGTCCTGAGCTATAAATAGGTGAGTTGGCCTTTCATTTAGGAGCTTTTGATCTTAGTTGCAGGAAACGCAAACCTTGAAGACGCTCCTCCACGAGAAACGCGATTCCACGTTTCTTACTCGGAAACGCGATGGGAGCGTGTTCCCCATGAGACTGGATCGCGCTCCTAAGGAAGATGGGAACTTACGGGGCTTGTTTGTTTGGGTTTTTGGAACCGGGTTTCGAAAACCCTCCCTTGTTCGGTTTCCCCAATGGGTTTTCTGCCCTTTGTTTTTTTTAAGGGTTTTGAGAACCGGTTCTCAAAAACCCATTTGGGTTTTCAACAAGGGTTTTCAAGGATTTTGAGAACCGGTTCTCAAAAACCCTTCCAAACAAGATGACGGTTTCTTTCCGGTCACCATCATCGTTCCTTGCAGTCGCCGCCAGTCGGTTCCTTCCGGTCGCAGTCTTCATCCCCCTTCAATAAACCTCTCCGTTGCCATTTTGTCTCCGCTCCCGCCCCCGCTTCATGCAACTTAGCTTTTGATTATTAAGAATAGTGAAATATATTGATTGAGACTTAGTTTCCCTCTCTACACTTAGGGGTTCATCCCCCTTGAATTGGATTTCTCACTTCTTCTGAATCTTTGATTCTATTTCATATTTTGGTTGCATCATTGAAACATGGGTACAAGAAAAGTTTAATTATAAGTAAAGAGGATCAAAAAGAAAACAGCAGAAACCCATTCCAAAAGTTTACGTGTAATAAGAGAACAAAGCAAACGAGAGGAAAACACACATCCATCAACCAGAGCAAATGGAAAGCCTACCAAATGAAGCTGAGATTTGCAGCTGATGTTTAAGGAACCACATAAGAATCGGGTTGCCAAAACAAAACTCACCTGCCTACGCCAAATTGTCTGCCTAGCAGACTCTCTATTCGCTAAAACCCTGCGTATTCTTCGCGCTTCCTTCTCAGCCTGAAAAAGAAGAGCATATGCTACATATAGTGGGCATAACAAAAAAATGCATACAACGAAATTGAAACTTATGTACCTCAGTTAACTGTTGTCTTGACTTGCTACCACTACAAGATACAGTACATGTGTTGCTGATATGACTTGGTTTATGAAACTCAGCGTCCTGCTCAACCTCCATCCTTTCTATCTTTAGGGTGCATGTAACTGCACCTTGCTGCTTAACAATTCCTGAATGATCCTGATACAAATAAAATAAAATAAAATAACTTTTTTAAGTCCAGCACAAAATAGTGCAATTTTATGACAGTCAATCTCTGCACAAATTCATTTCCATGGTTATTTAAGTTCTACAGCAACTGAACAGTAGACAAAACCAACTCTTAAACTAAGAAGTAAAGAGGAATGTTCGAGCATGCCCACACAAGATATGGTAAAGAACAAATGGTCTCCAAAGTCCAACCTGTGGGAAAACGGTTTCTAAAAGTGTTACAAAATAACAGGTGGCATGTGAAAAAACAAAAAAGCAAATGAGAGATGAGAGAGATCCAAAAGTGAGCAACACATCCGCATAGGGCCATTTTGTTTGAGCGGATATGAGCGTCAGCTTCTACTGCATAATCAAAAGGAGCTATATAGTCAGTTTTTGGCTAAATATCTTACTGTCCATATTAATCATTCAAACCAAACCACAAACCAAACCGAGCCTTATGTCCCAAATCAATTGGGGTCGGCTCCATATTAATCATTCATCGGCTATATAATCTCACAAAGCATGAGATATATAATACCATAGGGTGTGGTCTTATTAATCCCATCAAAATTAGCCCAACGGGATTACATGCCCTGTAGGACTATATGTCACTTCATTATTAGTCTCATCAACAAATTAGACCCCTTGGAAAATAGATTTGAGTGTTTGTCAATTGTAGACCAAAGCTAGGATTGAAATTTATGGACCGTAAGATTTATGATAGCATACAAAAACAAGGAAATGAGGTATAATCTATCACGAGGCCAAGTTTAAAGAGAGAAATTCTAAAAAACCTCATCTCTTCTCGACAAAGTTTACATAATTTTCTCCTAAAATTCCAGTTTCAGACCTTCCATAGCAAGTAATTAGAACTCTCAGAATAAAACGTCTTCCCCAGTGTTCACTTTTGCCTCACCTCATGGTGCTCTACGTTATATCTCAAACGACAGTCGACTCCATGTCTATTGCCTATAGTCGAAATGTACTAAATTTAGTATCCACGACATTAACCATTTTAATTGCTTGTTTAGTTTGTGAAATTATGTACAAAATTCTTAAAAGAAGCTCCCCTACGCTACGTTACAAGATGTACCACGGAAACTTTTGTTGGTAGAAAAATTCAAGATTCTTCTAAGCGAAGCTCAATTGATTTGAACAATCTTCCTCGGATCTAGGACTACGCCTAATTTGTCATATCATTTTAGTAATTAGGATGAATCAGAAATGCATGTCTCAAAAATGTCCATGCAAACCTTTTCATCACACTTTCCCTCAAAAAAATACTAGCAAATTAATGCACCTATTTAATCTTATTCGACTTGAAGTATGAAAACCTGTCAAGGATAATTGCAAAATCCTGTATGTTTTCATATTTTTTATCCCACTATATATACTTCTTATATATGGAATTTTGCGTACATATTGTTGGTTAATAGAGCTAGTAAAGTTAAGGTAATTTGAATACTCTACTACAAATACCAGGAGCCGCAACTGTATGGATAATATTCTTATCGCATTTTGACTGGCAATTCATGTATTGTTGAAAACAAACAAACAATCAACATTGGTTTTCCTCAATGCATACTAGATCTCACAGTTTTTCTGTGAGAAAGATAACCGGTTGCATAAGAGAGTTTCTTTCATCCTTTCTTACTCAATTTGCAATTCAACATGAGTGGCAGTCGCATCGATTCTTACCAAATCACGTATAAGCCGACTACCCCAATTTCAGTCCTCCCACCAACACTTGAAAGGAAACAAGTGTGTATTAAGGAAATGCATAAATAGTATCTGAAATATCAATTACTCTCCACCCTCGTTCCTATGTGGCTCATTGATGATCCCAATGTCTCACATCAGCAAAGACTAGGCTTGGCCTTATGTATATGAGCTCTCGGGCGCCCCTCCTTGCAAGCCAATTTTTAAGGGTGAGTACTACCCTAGGATTTCTATCGTTTGGTATTATGTGGACAGCAATTCGAGTCATGGACGCAACGACCTATAAACTCTATTAAAATACTTAAAGATATATTAGGTTGATAAGACTAGGCAGCGTAAGCTCTAAAGGCCGAGCTCCCTTTTTGGTTGGCACATTCACGACCGCAACACATATTTACATGTATTCCCCTTTATTGAGTTGTACGCTTATTTGTTCATTTATTTTTATTTTTCAAAGCATCTGTTATAGAGTGTGGAAAGGAATCTCATACGTTCTATTTTTAGCTTTCGAGTGTTGTAGTTGTTAGTCAAGTCATGGGACAAAACGCTTTAGCAAACGGGACTTCATTGGCTGGCAAATATGAATGCAATTGTTTTTGCTCAAGCAAAACGGGCGAATTTTTAACAGCATTGACAGCATGTTGTGGGGCCTATATATATCAAGTTATTAGGTCGAAAAAACTTGACTTATGACGTTCCAAGAAAAACTCAGCACACATATTTCCCATCTCTCATCTCTTTTGGTGGGGCTAGGGTTTGTGTATCTCGAAGACTTGCAAGGATCGAATGATTCTTTGGGCAAAATAATCATCTTCGAGAGGTTTCTTTGCTTTGCATCTTGGAGTACAGATACAATATACGTATCATTGAGTGGTAAATACGTCTCCAAGAGGTTTCAAGAGTTATTTCATCATCAACAACAAGTTTGAGAAAAGTCCTTCGGTGGATTCCTGAAGGCAAACGGAAGGCTTGTGGATTCAAGGCAACGGCAGTCAAAGCAATGCGTGTGGTGAACGTGGATTCGGCAAGTAGATCTTAGGCTCGATTGTGAGGATTCTAATCGTAGGTAAGATTGCTACTACACATTGAGTATAGTGTTTTCGATTCCTTCCCGTGGTTTTTTACCCATTTAGGGTTTTCCACGTATATTTTGGTGTTCTTCGATTGTTTGCCTTTCGTTGTGTGATTGATTGACTTTTTTATTAATGGGCTGATTTTTACAAAAGATTAAAACATAGCAAATCAATAAACCTAGGCAAACTAAGGTTTTTCGGCTGCCATCGCCTGCTAAGCGTGGAGGTATGTTTCGATCCTAATGTGCCACATCGATCAAGTATGGGCTTGGCCTATGAAAGCTCTTGGGCACCCTCTCCTTGCTCTTAAACATTGTAAACTATATTTTGTTTGAGTTTTGGTTGTACTAATATTGTTTTCAAGGTTTATTTGACAACTCATTCCTATATTACAAACACCCATAAATTCATGCATTTCATAATTGGACACCTAACACATTAACCCAAAACAAGAACAAGGTACACACTCATAATGACAAATTAAGAACACAGAGGGGAGAAAAATAAGGATCTAAACGATAGTGGACGCATGGACCTCCCTGTTGGTAGTTTGAACGATGCATCGATCCCGTCATCGCTTCCACTGCGCCGGCGTGCACAAGGCCCAAACTTCTGGGGAGTAACCACAGAGTTCACTACATTCATTGGGCCCATTATACATTTAATGACCCATATCCACTTAAAAGGCTAAGCCTTGTAAGTGGTGAGTCATGCAATTGTATATTAAGGTCCAACCATCTTTATATTTTTCCAATGTGGGACTTAACCTCACACATGTTCCAACAAATCTCCCCCTCATGTGTGAACCGTTCATTGAGCCTTGCCCTTTTCTTTGCATCCAAACTCCCCCTTGATTCTGATCTACTACTCTCTGACATTAAGCTTCTTCCGCACCAACTCCATCAATCCACAGCCAACATACTCCATTGAGAGCCAACGTGCCCTTTCCCATGCACCATGCTCTCCCACAAGTAACTATTGGGTTTTATCCCGCTCCTTCCTGAGTTTCCATGCAAGCCCATTCACGGCGCGCAGAGAGTCTGCCCATATATCGTCAGCCATTGGCTCTTATACCACTTGTTGGTAGTTTGAATGATGCATTGATCCCGCCATCGCTTCCGCTGCGCCGGAGTGCACAAGGCCCAAACTTCTGGACCCCAGAGTCCACTACATTCATTGGGCCCAATATACATTTAATGACCCATATAAAAGGCTAAGCCTTGTAAGTGGTGAGTCATGCAATTGTCTATTAAGGTCCAACCATCTTTATATTTTTCCAATGCGGGACTTAACCTTCACACATGTTCCAACACTCCCAGGTTCGAATCCCTCCCATGCCATTGCTGGGACATGCCATTGTTGGGACTTGTGTGGATTTGCAGGGCGGGCCTTTGGCCAACTAGTTGCCTAGGTGGTGCTGTGGTGACGACCTGTCTTTTCAGACAGTAGCTATGGCTCAACCGGACATTCCACAGCGGGTCAGGAACTATTGGTTACCCCATGAGGGTCGCCCTCGCCACCCTTTTTGCTGTTCAAAAAAAAAAAAAAACGATAGTGGACTCCATATCTCCAAAAAGAGGAGCATATGTCCACAAAGATCGGTGCTAACCAAATTTTCCCCCAAAAGAATAATAGCAAAATTATGCACTGATTTAATCTTACTCGACTCAAAACATAAACGTATGAATAATCAATTAAATAGAGAAAGGAACCGTAACGAACCTGAGAGGGATACGAAGAACAACGTAGAGAGTCTTCTTGAGGTTTACTAGTTCCCAAAAATGAAGGCAGCGACTCGGTCATGACTCGGGGATTCGTCCGAGTCAGAGCAGAATGGGCTAGGCCGGCCAAAGCCTCGGCCGCTTCCAACTCACTCCCGACCATCGAGTAGTCCCCACCGCCGCATTCCGACGAGGACGTGTACAGAGAATCGAAACTCGACGACCTGCTGCTTGTCTCCATTTTTTGCTACACCGCCTTTGTTGTTGTGGTGATTCCAACTCAGAAGAAACGAAAAGAAAAGAGAAATGAATTTCATTCGTAGTAGTAGGATGCAGGGGAGTGCCACGTGTCATGCCAGATCACAGCGGCGCATGTTCCCAAGGGGTGGCGAGCCCATGTGTCACCACGTCTAATACTCTCTGTCTTCCTCCTTCCTCCGTATTTGTTGATCTTTTTTTGGAATCTGTCCTATCTTTATATCTTTTAATTTGTATTAATATTTTTCATGATTTTGAATAGTAAAATTAATTAAAATTTATCAAATACAATCCACATTGAACTAATAATTATACAAGAGAGCCTATAAATATGTGAACCCCACATATGGTGATATGGATGGTGGGATCCACAAACTTCATGTGCAATTATTTATACATTTGTGATAGTAGATAGGAAGAAGAGAGCAATTTGCCTTCGTTAAACTGACGAGAACGGTCTTACCTAGCCATTTGTGAGCTGTTTTTCAGGTCCATATATTTATAATGAGAATCGTTCATTTTTTAAATCCCTTTGAGAAAATCAATCTGCAAAAAATTATATTGATTACTTACCGATCTTATAATTTTATACCGATTGTTAACAAAACAAATATTGATACTGAATCAAAATTCAAAATTCAATGTTTTCAAAACATGTTTGGACGGTTCGGATGGGGTGCCGGACACCACGTGTCCATACCCTATCGTACCCAAAATTTTCTCCAAAGCATTGATTGTTTCGCACTTAATGTTTTTTGGGTCACACATTAGAAAATTTTATACTATCCCCTACCCTTATCCAACTCACCGCAATGATATGAACTTCATATCTATCAAAATTGAACTCCCAACTACACTCGAATGCAGCCACTAGGCCTGTCCACAAATCAGTTATGGGTGGATCGGGTCGATTCTAAAATTGATCTGGTAGTCGCGGATTGTCGTATTCTTTGTCCGCACCTATCTGTGAGTAAGGTATGGCCAAGTCGGTTCAGTTGCAGATTGGGAAGATAAGGAGAGTGGAGAACGGCTTTTGAGCAGATTGAACCCGGACTGAATCCTCATCCATTCGTAACATACTTTGGATGAGCTCACGGATAATTCGGTTTGATCGATTTGAAAGAATCGATTGACCCGCTGGACACCCCAGTAAACACACATCTTTTACAATACTACTGTTTCTACTTGTAGCACCGAATGCCGTGAGAGTACTTCGGGCCAGGGTTGGATTGGTGGGGCCTGCAAAATATGTAGCTCATGCCGTTGTTTGACACGTGGAGTAGTTAATTTTCTTTATTAAAAGTGAATCATCCATTGAGACCAGCGCCGAGTTTAGGGGTGGCTGTTGGACACGTCGTAGTCATGTGGACCGCGAAAACATGCAGAAGATGGTGGTAGAGGCATAGAGGCATTCTTAACAACCGAAAAAAAAATTAAGGTCTCGAGACACCGTTATATAATGTCTCGACACTCTTCTCACCGCATATTCTGTTGAATTTAATGGCTGTCAACAACCTAAAAAAAATTTAATTAAGGTCTTGAGGCACCATTACATAATGTCTCGAAACTCTTCTCACCGCGGATTCTTTTGAGTCCATCTAATTTATGGTGTTCCGGAAGAGACTCGGTATAAAAAAATGTCTTACCATTTTTGTTACCTCTAGAGCATGTTGGAGAGCCCTACAAATTCATGTTGTTATGGTTTCGAGACCAAATATTGGAAGCTATAAAATATTGGTGGTCTTGGGCTACCCATAGCCGCTATATATTTACGTGGGATTCAGTATTAATTTTTGTAGTAAAAAAATAACTTGGTCATTTCTTGCAAAGGTTGTGATCTAATCGCTCTTGGGAGCAATTCAATAGCTATCATAAATAGGTGTGATCCAACGGCAGCAACGCCTAAATAATGTATTTAACACCGTTGAAGTACTTCAACTTAAAAATTCAAAACGGGTCATTCTTTCAAAATACTTCAACTTAAAAATTCAATTCCTGACTTCAGAAAGAGGTAAGGTTGCAAACGGCCCCCGTGGGTACGTAGTTTGTCATTGGACCTTAGCATCTAAAATCGACTGTTATTCGATTGGTTCCGGTCGGTTTGATGTTGTCTCTAGAAATCTAAATACCATATCATGCAGACGACAGGTGGTACGAGAGCTGTCAATGGACTACGAAGTCTCTAAGATAGTCCCAGGTGGTACGCGGATCCTGGTATGCGCTCCCTGGTGTACGGCTCTAGTGTGCAATATCCCAATCGTCGAATATTTTTTCAACGGTCCTAATTTCATTTCGGGACTTCGCAGATTCGAGTCGTCCATTACCAAGATGAAATCTGAGCCGTTAATTGTCGATATCAACGGCTCGAATGCATGTGCACACCAACACCCTCGAATCCAACTATACTTCATATCTTTAAATTCATTCTTCAAATCTTTAAAGATAAAGAGTAACATATCTTCAAACTCCAATTATACTTCATTTTGATTCTTTAAAATGAAGACTTCTTCAAATTATGAATAAATGTTCTTCTAGATGAGTGGATATTGCAGTCCCTGGTCCCGAACCCAATTCAATCCCTGCCACAATCTCCATCTAAGAATCATTTTTAATCTCCATCTCCACCCTGGCCCAAAAGGTCATTATCGATCCCTGCGGAGAATCGGGGATACGAACCTAATAAAATTATCTTGCATTGTTCCACACAATTCCCTAACAATATCAAAAAACAATTCATCCATTTTCTTAACATGCATTTTCCATCATTATATAATAAATCACCCCATAGCAATTAAAATTTCTAACCCAAAAAAATTAACTCACCACAACCTAAATTTAAACATAGTTTTTGAACCTCTGAAAGTAGTCTTCTTGCAAAACAAAAACTACAACTTATATAAAAATAAAAAAAATAAGTAATACTCAAGTTAACAAAATTATAGAGAAGTGAATTGTGAAATGAAACTGTAGCTTAAATGATGCAAATTACAATCCATAAATGATGCAAATTACAATCCATAATCATTCAAACTACTGACGTCTGGCTATAACTTAATTTCGATGTGAGAAAAAATATACGCACCAAAACTGCACTAACAACGAACTCTCTGATAATTTCAATCTTTCTGTTTTTTTTTTTTTTTTTTGATAATTTCAATCTTTCATTTGGAGACTATATCGCTCATAAAATTTTTGCAAAACGAAATCTACTTGATTCAGTATCAATATATACATTTTTTTTAATAAATCATTTTAAATAAATAATACTTCTCCCGTCTCCAAATAATAGTCTAATATTTCATTTTGGGTTGTTCATTAATAAGTGTCCATTTGGAAAAGTTAACGGGTAAAAGTTTGTACAATTATCATTTTGTTCTTTCGTACATGAAATTAACTGTGGGGTGATTTGGCAAAAAAAAATAAACTTGTTTTTTGGTTTATTTGGGGGGAATAAACCGGAATAAACCACAGTGGTTTGGCAAAAAAACAGGAGTTGTTTTTTTGGGGGAATAAACCGGAATAAACCACAGTAGTTTGGCAAATAAACCACATGAGTTCTCTTTAAACAGTGGAATAAACCACAATTTGAACCAAATGAGTTTTTTGGTTTATTGCTACATAAACCAATAAACCAAAAAACAAGTTTATTTTTTTTTGCCAAATCACCCACAGTGTACCTTCGTAATTCCAATTTATTAAAGAGATATATCATCATTACATCTTTCACATCAACTTTTACCTTCACTTTTCGTCACTTACTCTTCACCCATTAGCTTTTCTCTCCGTCCCTTTTTAAATGTGTTGATTCGTAAATCCAACTTATTCACATCAACTTTTATCTCTATTTTACACATTTCAAATCAACCTTTACCTCCATTTTTCATAATTATCTTCCACTTTACCCATTGACCCTTTAGCCACTGACTTTTCAAAAAGGCAAAATAATAAATTACTAACAAACTTTTACCCATTAACTTTTCAAAACACACACTTATTAAGAGACAGCCTAAAATAGAATAGTCGGCTGTAAAAAAGGGACGGAAGGAGCAATACAGAATAGAATCCATAATCATTAAGTTATTGGTGTCTGGCTAGAACTTATTTCGATGAGAGAAAAAATATATGCACTAAAATTTGCATTAATAATTATACAAACTCTCTCTCATTGGGTTTGTGGGACCTACATATGAGTGGAGACCAAAACTCCATGTGAGAGGATTTTTACAATATTATATAATTATTGTTTTCTGTAGCAAATCTGTTTCGAAAATACTCCTACTTCTCTAATGAATAGGCCGAACATATATTGTGTAAGAGGGTGTTTGGCCGCCTCCTTATTGCATTTTCTCCTTCTCCTTTTTTCCTATTTGGTGTTTAGGGGAGAACACCCAAAACACATTCTCAGAAAACTTATTTTTCGACTTTGAACAATCAAGGCGAGAAGTTAAAAAGAGATTGGAGGCTACTTTTCCATTTCTACTTCTCATTCTCATGTGCAAAATGCATTTTGTTCATTTCTCACAAACACTACTCCCAAATTCAAAACACATTCTGAGCATAATTTAAAAAATTAAAAAGGCAAAAAATTAAAAATGAAATTCTGAAAAATAGGCTCTCAAACACCCCTAAATGGCACATGAATAGAGATACTACTGCACATTGCACCGACTCTAAAGTCGATGGAAGTTAGTGGCCCATTACTAAAAGTTTGGGCCATCTTAAAATTTGGGCTGACCCAGTTAAGCCCATGATGACAGGGCCAATTAAAATAAGCACTATTGCAACAAATTTGTTCATCTGGAGCCCAAAGCCTCAGGAGCGGCCCGGCAAAATATTGGGCTACATTGTCAGAAAATTACAAAAAAAAGTTTGAAAACGAAAGCATTTTTCGTGAAGTTCTTGACCTATGGAACAAAATACTCAATTCAGGTTCAATGATTGCAGTCGGACCATAAGACTGCCATTTTTACTCCTAATATAGCAATGGTGGTCGTAAATCCAAAAAGGAGTATGACTGCAATCATTGAACTTGAATTGAATATTATATTTTATAGGTCAAGGAATTTCACGAAAAATGCTTTCATTTTCAAATGGAATCCCCTAACAATAACGAAATCCATTTTCACATTATGAATATGTTCGAAACATATCAATTGACAATCGATGAACATAATTTTTAACATGCTTAATGTTCTCGACGAGTTCAAAAAGGTAAATGGTCTTCATCATCAAAATAGACGAGGAAAAGGGCCACAAATGGCTTGGACAAGACCTCTCACATCAATTTGCATTCCAAGAAAGTAATCAACAATGCACATATCCAACAACCGGTAAATAAAAATAAAAGGGGACCGACCACGTACCGACCGGTGCCGGAGACACCCTTGAGGGTCCCAAACGGCCAATCCAAGCCGTTCATCCATCTCAAAATCAAAATCCGAGTGGGTCAATGCGGGAATCGATGCAATCGGGCGGCTCGAAGTGCTCGATCCAAAATTATTCGTTTTTGTGCAATTTGTTTTACACGAAGCGCTAGAATCGATGCAATCGGGCGGCTCGAAGTGCACAATCCAAAATTATTCATTTTTGTGCAATTTGTTTTACACGAAACGGGTGATTTTGGATCAAGCACTTAGAGCCGTTCGATTGCATCGATTCCCGCGTAAACCCACTCGGATTTTGATTGGCTCGGATTGGCCGTTTGGGACCCACAAGGGGGTCCCGACATCGGTCAACACGTGGTCAGTCCCCAAGGTCGGTACCAATAGCATTGTTCTTCCAACAACATTGAGGTGAATGCGATTAATATAGGCTTATTTGCAACTACACCCATTAAACTATCACTTTGTTGCAACATGACCCCCTAAACTACCAAACGTGCCAACATGACCCCCCAACTTTCAAAATCGTGCAACTTCACCCCCTCCCCTAAAAACCGTTAAATATATGGACGGCAAGGTGTGAAAAGCCCAAAATACCCACCTTGTTAAATTAGGTTTTTGGATGAGAGGAGACTAACACTTTCACTCCTCCTCCTCTTCTCTTGTTCCTCCATCTCTCTCCCACTCCAGCCACCATGATCAATCTCCTCCGTTCTACACCGTGATCGAACCACCCTAATCAACCACAAACCAGCACTCCTCCCCTCTCCGCTCACGATCGAAACCCATATATCTCTCATGAGTTCATCATCGAAACCCAGATATCTCTCACGAGCTCACGATCGAAACCCTGATATCTTTCAAAATCGAAACCCTAACCCATTAGCGAAGAAATCGTACGGCGTTCGAAGGGGTTCGAAAATATAGGGGAGAAATCGTACGGCATTCGAAGGGGGTTCGAAAAAGGTTCGATTGAATGGTTGAATGTTTCAAATGTTTACTGGTTAAATGTTTGAAATGTTTAATGGTTGAATGTCTGAAATCTGGGTTTGTAATGGTTGGTTTAATGTTTGAAATGTTGATTTCTAATCTAGGTTTAAAATGTTGATTGTTGATTTGTAATATGGAATCTGGGTTTGTAATGGTTGAATGAATGAAAAATGAAACGTTCAGATGTAATTTGGAATCTGGGTTTCTAAGGGTTGAAATGGTTGATTTCTGATCTGGGTTTGCCATTAGCTCTACCATTTTAACCTGTGTGTGTGTGTGTGTGTGTGTGTGATTGGTATTCAAATATGCAAAATCTGGGTTTAAAAAAATTTCCTGGTTGGAGGTTGGGGTTCTGAATTTGGATAAAGGAGGAGAGAGAGAGGGGGGGGCATTTTAGGCTTTAAATTTTATTTTCCGTTAAGTTTTTCAATTTCCCGTCCAATTAGGCCATTTTTTTAACAGAATTGGACGGAAGGGGTGATGTTGCTCGATTTTGAAAGTTGGGAGGTCATGTTCGCACGTTTGGTAGTTCAGGGGGTCATATTGCAACAAAGTGATAGTTTAGGGGGTGTTCTTGCAAATAAGCGCACAAAAATATGCTCTTTCCACCCCATGTTACTCGTCCACTTTTATTTAATTTGGGATGTCTCAAAATACTTGTATTGCTTGAAAAGTGAAGAGAAGTGTACAAATTTTCACATATTAGTCCGTAGTGATAATACCAAAACTGTTTTTGATTGTGCCAAAACTCCATTGCATAAAAGGCATATACATTGCACATAAGTACAAACATTTTATGCATTACAGTTTTGACACAATAAAAAACGATTTTGGCATTAACATTTGCCTGTAAATAAATCGGAGTAATTTTAGATGTAGAGCCTAAGAATGTTAAAAATCCAACCAAATTTTTCAAGGAGACATCTTTTAATGTTATTTTTGAAATGCTAGTCACCTCAAGTAGAGTGGCAGCCTATTGAATGACACCATGTACTCTTACGTATTTGCCTGAGGTTCAAGTCTCACTAATTACAACTTCGGAAAGCAAAAAAAAAAAAAAAAACAGTGGTGAGTCAGCTTGGCTCGAGCTCAATCTGTATTTTTTTATTGAATCAATATGTAGAGCGAAAAGGAGAAAAAATCTGATCTTATTTTAGACTGCTTCATGTACTATTTCATATTCCTCTTTGTTCCACTCTCTCTGTTCGATATCTTTACAAGTGCATTCCTTCTACATTTCTGTTCCATTCACTAATACAAGGTGCATCCCGAAAAAGGTAAAATACCTAGTTACTTCAATGGGAACAGGACCAACCAGGTTCTTTGCTGCCACTAGAAGCCAACTGGTAACTATTTTCCCAGGTGTCTGTGGGAGTTGCTTGTGCATGAGGGACATGACGAGGATGCTTCTCTCTTTTGTCCCCTTTTATCTGCTTCAATGCATGCTTGAGGGCCGGTAACAGAGCCTCCATACACTCAGCTACCGCATTTGGATTCCCTGGCATGTTGATTATCTAAAAGCATAGGCAAACAAGAAACAGTTTCAATCCATTCCATCATAAAATCCCACTTTTGGGCTTAAGGTTTGAGTCAGATAATGCAGATGTTAGGAAATTGTATTCCGAGAATATAGCGTGGAAGGTTCATGGAACTAAAAATAAACAATATATGAAAGACCCCTGAAATTATTGTACACACGATTGCAAATAAGGATACGCTCAAGGACTGAAATTTAAGTGCAAAAAGATCTCAGCCAAAAAAAACATGGAAGCAGGAAAGTCAGGCGTGGTTGTGTCTTCTTTTGTGATAACTATTACTATGTTGTAAGCAAGCATTTTATTCCCAGAAGAGGCAGAAGAAACGCAATGAAGCTCGTGCATGCCCTTAGGCGACACTACTAAGTACTAGGTAACCACCCAGTGTTCAATGAATTTTAGAACTCGCACTAACTATAGAGTGTAGCGCAGTGGAACAAACAAGTAATAGTACCTCTTTTATTGATTACGAAGTATTCCTTACACTTTTCTCGCTCACATACAATTGACTGCTCTCCCACACAGGGGTAATCTCCCTCACACTACTCTAGGTGAGCTCCAACTCTTGGCACACTCCAAGTGTACTCTCCTAGGTACACTCTTCTAGCACATCTCCAAATGTGCTCTCATGTGCACTCCATGTGAGTTTCCTTGTGAGCTTACCCCAAATGATCTCATCCTTTCTTTATCTAGCCATCCACCTCCTCAATGGACGGCCAAGATCATTCTCATCCAACGGTCCATATTCTTCATCTAGAATCCTCATACAAAATATCTTCTCCTCCTCATACCTCCACAACATTTTAGAACTCTCCACACAAGTCTAGCATGTAGTGGAGTCTTCCATAATCTTCTCGAATATTCCGGAATCCTTTGGAACTCCCAGGAAATCTCTAGGTTCCTCCACTTCTAAAATCTTCCAAAAATATCTAGAATTCTTCGACCATTCTAGGTTTATCTAGATTATTCTTCGACCTTCAAAAGAGTTCTCCACTATTCTAGAATTCTCTAGAATACTCTTGAACCTTCTCTAGTCTATTATTATGGAGGATTCTAGATCCATGGATAGTCAGGTGTTGACTCTCAACACTCCTCAACACTAACTCTCCATCTTCTTCGGCAAACTCTTCCGGCTTTGTCCCGCACGATCATTCAACCTTGTTTCCTTTTGTTGCTTCCTGATGGTAATACGATATCCGTCCTAACTGTTCTTCATGTTGCACTACAAGAAAAATGGTTTTTTGCGTCATATTTTTTGCGACCACACTTTATGCAGTCTCAAAAAGCATGTAATTGCGACGGCAACAAGCACAGTTGCAAAATATAAAACAATTGCGTCCGCAATGCTTTGTAGTCGCAAATAAGTAAACAATTGCGTCTACAACTTTTTGCAGTTGCAAATAATTGTACAATTGCGACAGCACTTTGTGCGGTCGTAAGAGTTTCTTTATTTCATAAATACAATTACACAAAACGATGTAGTTTAACGGAGAGCCGCGCGCCGAAATTACTCTCCCGCTAGGAATTCCCAATCCATTCTGTCTCCCGCTAAAAATTCCCCCAATACTCCCCCCTGTCTCTCTTTCATCGTTCCATCTTCTAGGGTTACTGGTAAGCTCCAAGCTTCCATCTTCCCAACCAAATCAAACGACAACAAAACCCCTGCAATAGTCAATTTTTTGTCCGCAAGAGATCCAAAGCGCCCCTTTAAAAAGCCCTAGTTACGTACACTCCCTCCTCTGGTCTCCTCTTCTTCGTTTGCCGGTATGCCTCTCTCTCTCTCTCTCTCTCTCTCTCTCTCTCTCTCTCTTCTGTATACGCTGATGTGTGTGTATCTCGATTTGGGTAGAGAAAAGCCCTAGTTCTCCAGATTTTTGTCTCTGTGGCCGGCTCCTCTCTCTCTCTCTCTCTCTCTCTCTCTCTCTCTCGCTCGTTTTGGCTTGAATCTACGTTTCTCTCTCTCAATTTCTTGTTTTGGCCTGGATCTACAAACGCTGATGTGTATCTCGTTTTGGGCAGAGAAAAGCCCTGGTCCTCTGGATCTGGGTCTTTATTGTTGGCTTCTCTCCAGGTATCTCTCCCTCCCTCCCTCTCTCTCTCTCTTTGTGCTTTCTCTATCTCCTTTTCGTGTGTGAGTGTGGTTAGAAGCATAAATACTTGGTATTATCATGTTTTGGCCTTTGGCCAAACCTGGTGGGGAGAACTTCTATTTACATATTTTTGTTAGAAAGTTTCTAGGTGTCTTGAGACATGACGCTACCTGTTTTAGTACCATATTTTAAGAAGTTAAGAAAATCAACCTTGTTTTAGCAACTTTGAGCCTTTCTCATTGTCTTTTTGCTTTTATACCTGCATGAGCTGCTTTCATTTGCATTGCCTTAGCAGTTCGGTACCTACAGGCTACAGATTCTTTTCTGCAATTCCTATCATCATTCTTTTTTTCCGTTTTTCCTAGTGGTACTTTCCAAGATACTATGATGACTACAAATATAAATGCCTTCATGTAGCGAGGAATCAGGAACCCTCCCTAGCTCGTGCTAATGCTCTAAAATTGCTAACAGTCATGGTAGTCTTGAACTTGGACTCGGTCAGTGGAAGGTGCAGGCTTCTCTGCTAGGTTTCTCTGCTTTAAGAGTTGGAGCTTCAAAGCTCTGTACAATTTTCTTAAAGCTACCAATTGACTGGTTAGCCAATTTGTCCATTTTTTGCTAATTTTAGCCTTCAATTTCAGACCTTTGTTGTTGGCTTTTATGTTATTTCTGTGTTGTCTTATGTCCTTTTTGGTCCTTTGAAGAAGTAGTGCTATTGTGGGCTATTTACTTGTTTTGGGGATCTGTCTTTGAAGCTCAATCAGAGGGTTTGTGGTGTTAGTCCTCCAGCACTGTACTGAATTTTCTACTTCAGTTTGGGTAAACTAAGTAGAAGCTATGTTGTTGATGGGTAGCACTATAATGAGCTAATCCAGATCACGCAAATTTGCCTAGATATTTTAGCATCAGTATGGTAGTTAATTTTTGTGGTTTTCTTGTCTCAGGGTCTATGTTTCATTGAAAAGTATGGAAGCAACATCCTTTTATTTATTTCATTTTCTTACTGTTGTGCAGCCTTGGATTTTTATGGAGCTCTTAGGTCCCGAAAATACAACAGGTCAATAAGGTTTTATTGGCAGGGCACAAACATCTTTAGCAAAGTTGCTGCTCTGTGCTAGGTAAGAATTGCTGATTATTGTAAAAGCACTTATTAAAAGCACTTATTTCTCTTTCTAGTTGAGCTGTGGTTGGCCAAATTAATAAGTTGTTTGCATCTTGACTGTTTTTTTTTCTAGTTGAGAATTATGGATTGTTCTAGACTGTGCATAGTTTGTTTATGTTGGGCCTTGTATCAGTTAAACTAAAATTTGTGCCTCCTTTGGTGATAATTGGAGAACCTAGAAATTGTGCATAGTTTGTTCATATCAGAACCCCATATATAATTGAAACCAAGAAAATTGTTACAAGATTGCTGTAGTAAACTGAAAGTTGTGCTATCATTTGATGATGATTTGGAGTCTTGGACTAGTATCCTTGTTACTTAATCATGTTTAAGTTGCTAATTCATAAAGCCATGTCTTGATCTTGACCCAAAGTTCTTTGTTTGTTCTCAAGATTGTGGCAGGCATACACCATTACGGTTGATTCAATTTCTCCATTAAACTCTAAGAGAACTTTTAATAGATTATACAGACACACGTCACGGTGGACACGAACACAGATTTCTATATGTGGAGGACACGACACTACAAGATGGATAGGTCAACCGGACTGCGATATTACAACCTTTCGCCTCTCCGGTTATGGAAATCCCTCTTGCTTGGCGATTGCATCAATCAAGAAATGAATTACAGAATTTGCTATGGTTGGGTCCCTCTCCTTAGGAGACTGCTTGAAAAATTGTAGAGCAATGTCTAATTCAAGTCTGGTACTTCTTTGTGTTTGAGCTTTGAAATGTTTTTGCATGTTTTTTCATCCCTATGCCTTCTTAAATGCATGCATGTAGGTAATGTTTGAGAGCCAAGGGCGAGGGAATTATGAGGTAACCTGCTAAAATCCACGCAATGGGCGTCATGCATGCCCAACAATGTTCAACTTTAACGTTACGAAACTTAATAGAATGAATTATCTGTTGGATATGTTTACAAAATGGAGGACACGACACTACAAGCTAGATATGTTTACATTTATTTGTCTAGTGCTTTAACGCTTTGGCTCAGACACAGACACGTCACAACGGACACATTGATTTCTAGACACGACATGAACACAAGTCACATTGATTTCTAAAAAATGGAGGACAAGGACACGTTCACACATTCCAAAACTTTACCTTATGATTGTAGGTAATTAAAGGGAGAGTATGCTTGACAAGTTTTGATATTCCGAAACAAGACGTGACAGAGGTAGTTGTTATTAGTAAGGACCCGTTGCTAAAAATAGATGGAGTAACATTGGGTCTAGACTTTTGGAAAGTTCAGGTAGACAAAATTGTGAAGCCAAATGCCCTTTCGGAAAGAACTCGTCAAGGTGTGACAAAGGTTGGAGATGATGTTGGCGTTTATGTTGCTTGGCGTTCTAGCGATCTATAATACGATAGTAGTTGTCTATTTTTTTAATGTGTGATTGAGTATTAATCAATTTGTTTTGTTATTTATTCATTCAGGTGTTTTTGGAAGAGTAGATTATGGTGCGGTCACAAGCTGCTACAAGGGCATTCTCCATTTTGTGTTACATGTCTTGTTTCCGTTTTTTCATTCAACACATTGTCTAAATTAGGTTCTACTTTCTTTTGAAAGTAAATGCCATTATGTTTTGGAAGTAGGGCGATGTTTTGGATGAAAATGACTAGACATTATATTTTGGATGAAACGGTTGGATATGATTATTTTGATAATGTAAATGATTGTAGTTTTGGAAGTGAATTGCTATGAATGAAAGAATGCTATGTATTGGAAATGTGTATGCCAATTGGATACTATGAATATATTTGTGGTTTCTTTGGCTCTAGAAAAAAGCCTATTGACACCTATAAACTTTTATCCACCGCCCGTTTTACGACGGCATTTTTGGGAACTCAAAAAATCTTTACTAGTAGAATCTTTTAGCAACTACCCTATATCAGTTGCAAATAGTGTAATAGCGACTGCATTGTGCAGTCGCAAAAAACAATACAATAGCGGTCGCACTCTGTGCAGTTGCAAATATATGATATTAGCGATCGCAAAAATGCGGACTCTAAAAGATGAATTTGCAGTAGCTAATACGTTGTGGCTGCATGTTGTTTCTTGTAGATAGCTTTTGAGACCCAACCAATCACGTCCCCTATTTTTTTCAGTCGCAAATAGCTTTTGCGACGGCATAATGAGCAATTGCAACCGCACCTTGCGGACGCAAAAAGCCTCTTTTTTGGTAGTGTTGGTCCTTGACGACTAGGTGTTGATATCACTTCTTCTAACCACAAGACTGTTGCAGATAACCGTGTCGGTCCCAGAACAATCTCGACGTCCTTTTATAGTCCCATCAGAAACTTGTGTAGCGCAACTCTAATCGTGCCTCCATAAACAATCCTTGACAAACGAGCTTTACAATCATGGAAAATCACTTTCTTTCCAATGACGTCTCCATGTGCGGTCCATCACCGTCACATTTCCAGTCCCCAAACTGTGACTTCACCAACGTCTTGGAACAACCTCGTGATTGCCTGTATGGGTCCCGACCTATTTCAATTGACCTAAACCAAAACATCACGTCTTCTCGAACGTCTAGCTGGGGAAGATCCTTGAGCATAGCCTTCTTCATCATTATCTTTAGTTTATGATAACTCACGTGCCTTGTGCTCATTAGTGAGATGCTCCCATGAAGAAAAGGAAGCATTGTAATGAGCACAAAAATTGATTTGGGTCTCTAGGCCTGCCCTCCCTGATGCCTTTCGGCTTTGATTTGGGGGCTCGGTTTTGTAGCAAAACGTCTCTATAGCTCCTCGGTTCTTGGAGGTTTAGGGGGACCACTGTTTCAATGGTATTCTGAGAGTAGTCACTTTGTGCATATTGCCAAAGGTTAAGTATATCTCAATCATTCCCCGCCCATACCCCCAATGATTGAGGACTAGATGGGTTTAGTTATTGTTGTTATTGTTGTTGTGTATGATAACTCATGTGCCCCAAGCGTGCATGCCCGAGATCTGCGGTCTCTTTCTTTCTAGTTTTATCTACATAAGCCGATTCAGCTGACATTACGTAGATCGACTCCAGACGTTGTCCTTCCATGATTAGTGTGCCTACTGGATTAATGCTTTAGTACACCTTAACATCCTCCGAGCCAAATACGACGTAGTTACCGGAGGTGGTCAGTTGTGATAAGATTTTTCTTCATCCCTGGCACGTGATAGACATCTTCCATCTTGACTTCGTTAGGGCTAAACCGAGGATTGATAACGATCTTACCAACGTGAGTTATCGACATCCTTGAGTTGTTCGCCGTTACCACCACCCGATCTCCTTGGTATGCGAACAGATCAGCCAGTTTCTCCTTATCTCCAGTCATGTGATTAGAACACCTTGAATCAACAATCCAACCATCATTGTAATTGATGGCTCCCCGGTTGGAACACCCTCCATAGTCCCCGGCTGACCTCACCAACCACGCCCTCCCTAATCGATGTCCACGAAGGCTCCACTCTAGGTAGCTTCACACCTACAACAGGTAGCCATTTTCCCTTTCGCACATTGTCCTTGCTTACAGCTCCAGGGTAGCCCTCTCTTATGGATGCCTGGACCTTGACTCAACGTCCCAGCATTAACTTCTTCGTCAGACCTGCCAAATATTGGACCTGCTCGTCACTAACAGCTCCTTATTTCCCAAGGTTTGGAAGGTTCAAGAGTATTCTAGGGAATTCTAGAATAGTGGAGAACTCTTCTGAAGGTCGAAGAATAATCTAGATAAATCTAGAATGGTCTAGAATGTTCTAGATATTTCTGGAAGATTCTAGACGTGGAGAACCCTAGAGAGTTCCTGAGAGTTCCAAGGATTCCGGAATATTTGAGAATTCTCTAGTCTATTATGGAGGATTCTAGATCCATGGAGAGTCAGGTGTTGACTGTCAACACTAACATGTCCGCTACCACAATCTGTAAGAGAGAAAACATCATTTGCGTTGGAAAAACAATAACTGATGAGCTGTCATTAGGATCTTGTCAAAAGGGGTTTGGACGTTGGGGAGTCCTATCAAATTCATGTTAAGGTACCGTTTCTTTTCCATACCGGCATTTACTAGATTTATGTTTCTATTAGCCTGCATAAATCCTTACACTACACTGCCTCCGATAGGTGTTGGATAGCTAGATAAAATGTTGGCTCTCAATGACTTAACCTTTTGGAATAATTAGTAACTTAAGTCTTAACAAGGTATCGGAGCTTAGAATGGCCTTGGTCTTGGTTCAAGACTCTCCATTTGCATTACTAGCTCATTTGCATTTTGCTTCTTCCCTTTGCATTCTATTTGGTTCTATGCAACTCAACTCGCAAGAGAGGAAGGATTTTGGATAACTTGTTATAAATTATTGGTTCCATTTCCTACCAGCTTAAACTTTTGAGATAAATGGTGACTTAAACAATAAGGTGCAGGAAGATCAAAAGCTACATTTTCAAAGGATTCCAAGTTCTAATGATATTAAGAACATAACAAATTTTTAATGACAATTCTGTGCTTACCAGTGTTGATCCTCTAATCCCAGCAGCAGAGCGTGAGAGCATAGCAAATGGTGTCACCTGCTTACAGATTATTGTAAGATAATGAACACAGAATCTATGGCTAGTACATTTAGGATAACAATCAACGATGCAGAAGCGACAGAATAGCAAGGGAAGGCTCACTAATTTGCTTCGTTATAGTAGCCTTATATTTTTTCCCATCTAAGCACCTACTACTAAGTACTGAGAGTCACGAGCAGGTTTTTGTCTACTACATATATGTCCATATGATAATTATGCAAATCACCTAAGTACAGATCATTGTTGATGCAGTTGCCCTGGTCCATAGATATGTACGAATCTATGACATTTAGCCGCTGACCACTATACTTGATATTACTCAAACCCAAATGTTGCGGAGCTATACAAGAGTCATTAGTGGCTAAGCAACACAGATTTTGTAAGGAAATCCATGTTTCTGTCCCACTAGTGACTCATTAGGCTACCATTGTATTATTCTCATCTTGCATGAAAATATGCGGGGAAAAATTTGCAATTCTGTATGTTACATGGGTCCTTCAAAATATGTGAAGTACCAGTGTCGGATACTCGACACCCGGATAAGGGTGTGGGATCCGTGCCCGACATGTTTAGTTGGACATCATCTAGCAAGCACATACTGCAATTCAAATATACTATGAACTATCCGCAAGACTTCTATATTATGCATGAATTGCCCTAAGGCACCTTGTAAACATCATTTCTTTTAGAAAATGAAAGACATGTACCAAAGAATATGAATATTTTGTGTCCCCATGTCCTTGATATAGAAAATGCATGAGTCCTGTTAAAGCATCCAACTCAAAACCAATTGACAATGGGTGGAGAGGCTGCTCAGACTGGCTCATATACTAGCTTTGGAGGCTATAATTAACCAATGTGGGACAAACTCTAACACTCTCCCGCACGTGCGACCCCTGAGTAAACAACGGATCCACAACATTGGGACCATAACAAAACATGGTGCACTTATAGCATAAACAACTCCCGCACGTGCGACCCCTGATCCGCATGTGGAGAGGTAAACAACGGATCCACAATATTGGGATCATAACGAAACATGGTGCACTTATAGCACAAACAACGGAGCAATAACCAATAGACTTGTCCAAAATCCTCCGAAACCCAAGCTCTTATACCATGTTAAAGCATCCAACTCAAAACCAATTGGCAATGGGTGGAGAGACCGCACAAACTCATATACTAGCTTTGAAGGTTAACCAATGTGGGACAAACTCTAACAAGTCCGACACTTAGACACATACCAGCACCCGACACTCGTACCCTAATCCGTGTAACAGATTCTGTATTTCATTGACAACATGAATCCAATTTCCTCTTCAACAAACATCAAGAATCCCATGGTGAAACAAATGCTGGGAGGATATTCCACACATAAATGCATATGCCATGTTTGATCTTGAAGGTCATAAATCCCATTTCATAAATTGCATTCCACTTTACTTCCAGGTGCAAAAGCTAAACCACAAAAATAAAAAGACTCATATTAAATTGATTTAAAGCTTTCAGACATGGATCTACAAAGCATCCCAATGTATATCCACTTATCCATCAACTGCTGTGAAGTGAATTGGTCGAGGGACTAATCAAAATCCAGTCTCGCTTCCAAAGTGAATATGCATGAGCACTGCTGAAGACCAGAATGCCCACAACAGAAACAAGCTCATTTGGAAAGCAGGTCTTACCTTTAGACTCTCTTGCATCATGACATAAAGAAGACCAGGAGTTTCTTTCTCTATCACAGCTTTTGTTGCTTCAGGGGTAACATCTCTCGGGGTGAAACCAGTACCACCTAAATTGAAAATTCATCATAAGGGGAAAGAGAGCGGGAAAGAGAAACCACATCCAGATTTTCACTAAACAACCAGAAAGGTGCTGGAATTGGATAACCTTACCGAGCGTAAGAACGAGATCCACTTGGTCAACATCACTCCATCTCTGCAGAAAATCTTTGATCTTAGGCACCTCATCAGGAACCACAGCTGTTGCAACTATTTTTGCTCCTCCTAATCTCTCTGATGACGAATTAACCACAGAAACTGCCGTCGGACCACTGCAGATTCATATATTTCAAGAACCAGTTCAACCATATCCATATGACTATGACCAACAAAGTAAAGGTACTGTCAATAGATAGTAAGTTGTGACAAAACAATTTAAATTAGGAAGCTAAATTAAACACCTGAAAGGTTAACAAATCTAAAAGGCTAGCATAGTAGTCGGAATTTTTTTCAATTTTGACGAAACTACATGCAGGTAGGGCTGCAAACGAACAGAGCCGTTTACAAGCAGCTCTCAGCTTGGGAATGCTCAACTCGACTCGGTTCGTGACGTAAATGAACGAGCTCGAGCTGGGATATTTGGTTCGTTTGGCAAATGAGCCGAGCTCAAGTTCACCCAAGCTTGACTCGAGCTGGCTCGCGAGCTCTGAATATCATATTATAGGTAAATTAAAATATTTAATGTATACCATTGTGGTTATATTGACTTCACCTCTGACTGCCAAAACATTAGCAGTCAATTGGGTTAGCACCATATGGGGACACGTGTGTGGAAGAATGAATGCCTGGAGGCTGGAGCATTTGTAGAGGAACGAATGCCAATTGTGTTTGTTCGATGTGGGACAAGAGTCAAAATGTTTGCTTCCCTATTCCTTCCGTCCCACATTGCTCCCTGAACACGAGGAAATCCAGAATGCTCTATAAGCTCTATAAGAACAAGACTGATGCAATCAAAGTAGCAAAGGGGAATCAAGAATCAAAAGAGATGAGGAAAACCCAATCAAGGGGATAAACCCCTAAGGGTAGAGAGAGAAACTATGTCTCAATCAATATATTTCAATATTCTTAATAATCAAAAGTTACATAATGAAATACTCTCACTCCTATTTATAGACTCAAGACCCTACTAACCTTAAAGACACTAAAAAGACAATAGTACCCTTAAATGGACAACATTAGGACTCCCCCTCTAAAGAAACAACTTGTCCTCAAGTTGGACAACAAGACTGAAACAACTATTTAAGAAAACATGGAACCATAGAAGTATTTATTATGCAGCTCCGAAGTAGGCATGTGGCTGCATTTCTTGATCCACGTCATCCTCATGCAATAACCCATCTTCAATATGAGCTTCATTTTATGAACATTCACCGCATCCATACTCATGTGCAAATAGGTCACCCAATTGGCTTGCCCCTTATGAACCACGATATCTTCAAAGTAGCACTCGACACATACTCCCAAAGCATCCCTCAAACGACTTGTTGTAGAATGTAAAGAAGGTAACTCTACGTTATATTCAAAGCTTGCTTGATTGAAGACCATGCCTAAAGGATCAATAAATTGCCTCAAGTACTCTTTACCCCCCTTTGGCAACTCTTGAACTAGATTGGGTACCAAGGCAATACAAACTTGAACATCTAGGGCAAACTCGGGAGGCAACACTTCCGAACCATCTTCAACCGACACTTCATCAAGTTGTGGAGTGTCTAAGCCATTCTCATAAGGTTGTGCGTCATCTTCAATTTCGAAGTCACAATCATCAATCTTCATGTCATAACTCTCGTCAAAGACTTGCTCACTATCTTCCCAAAGAATGCAAGGCTCATACATCGGAAGCCTAGACATTTCTTGTTCTTCATGACTACTACCAATGTCCTCAAATTCTTCATCTTCATTGATACCATCCATGTCCTCATTTGAACACTCATCATAAACGGGAAGGTTTTCATAGTCACCTCCAAAGATGGAAAAATCTTCAAATACATTTCCAAGCTCCTCTAACTCTTCTCTTGGAAACTCGTCAAAGATCGGAACACTATCATACCCATACTCTTCATTGCAACATGATTCTTTCACTTCTTTCACCTCCTCAACAAAGAGGGAGTTAAGAACACCCTCACAAGCTTTTTCACCAACTTGCAACTCGAGAATTGGTTCTCCATACTTAAAGCATTCGAGTATTCCACTAGGTGACGGGTTTCTAGCCTTCAAGGTATCGATTAAAGGGTGAATTTCCGTTGGG
>JAXBDA010002874.1:0-38862 GCA_036023075.1 Gaultheria prostrata | reverse complement strand
TTTTAACAGAAGGGGTGAATTTGGGTAACGGTTATAGTTGAGGGGGTGTGTTTGGGTGTTTTTAAACGTGAGGGGGTCTCTGTGTCCCAGAGACATAGATGAGGGGGTCTCCGTGAAATTTCACCTTTTTATCTTTTCTCATCTATGGAATATTTCCTAATCTTTGGCAAAAAAAGAAGAAGCTACTTTGGCTTATTTTAGTCTCTATTTATTTTTATAACTATTTTTTCCTCAGGTTAATTGTCATGTTATATGGACAATTCAAAATATAAAAGATTGACTTAAAATTTAGAAAAATTATAAAATAACTTTTAAAAAATAGATTAATTTTAATAGGTTTGGCCAAACTGAAGCTAAATAGTTTGAATGATTTTTCATTGTCACCATGTTTTTCTTATAAAATATTTAATTACTCCTGTTTTTTCAACCGATACAAGAATATACAGGAGTATAATGAGAATTATGTGTACGCTACTCCCCCAGGACCCCCCTCTTTTAATTTGGTGAGTTATCCGTGGTTATATTTTTCCATAAAATTATAAAAAAAAAAGAGAGAGGAGAAAATTCCATATGGCATGCTAGGCCTTGGACCATGGCAGAGATAAGTTCCCCAGTGCTCCACCACAGACAATAGTCAATAGGTATTGAGGCGTATTTTGGCCTAATAAAGTATACTTTTTACTTTTTTGAGTTTTAAAAAGTTATTGATTTTGGGTTAATAAGTAACTTGTACAGTTTTTTAGGCCAAAATAAGTTAGAAATTTTTTTTGCTTTCCCCCTAATAAATCAAAAAGCAAAAAGCATACTTAACTAAATATGCCAAAATAGGCCTGAATTTTGTCCGCCACCGGTGGAAAAATCACCACCATCGCCTGTGGGTCTCTCTGGAATTTTTTTGTTATAATTTGAACCGTTCATTTTCTAGAACTTGCAGATTAATATTTTCATTGATTTTATATTAATTAACTGGTAGTATATCAAAAACTAGATTTTGATTTATAAAATGAACGGGCATAAATTTTGAACATAAACTGTTCCTACCTGTCCATGTTATAAATCGAAATTTGTTTTTTTGATATACTTGTTACGTCAAGCACAGATGAATAGGCGAGACGCGTTCAAAATGATTTTTCTCATAGATGAACTACTTTGTAGTAGGGTTGTAAATGAACCAAGTCGTTCGTGAGCTCGGTTCGGTTCGGCTCGAAAAGAATTCGTTCGAACTCGGTTCATTAAGTTTTTATTAAAACTCGGCTCGAGCTCGAGTTCGTTAAAAACCTTAACAAACAAGCTTGATCACGGCAATGCTCGACTCAATAAAGCTCGTTTACTTTTTAGGGGAATAAATGATATAATTTCTTATTCCAATTTGATATCTTAATGCACTATCTTTTGAAAAACTAATTAAATTTCACTATTATTTTGAAATTGAGACTATTTTTCAGTAGAGCATATAGATATAAAATATATATACATGTTAAAGTAAAACTTTCTTTGTTATCAAGCCTATGTGAGTATATATTTATATTTTTTGTTGACTTGTTAAGACTTGTGAACAAGCTCGAACTCAAGTCAAGTCTAGACCAGCTCAGCCTCGGTTTGTTAGGTCTTACAAACAAGCTTGAGTACAGTAAAGCTCAGCTCGACTCGTATCGTTTGTAGCCTTATCTGTAACCCCCGCAAAATGTAGGATTCTGACAAAAAAATCATGCTAGTAAAACCACTACGGGCCGTGGTTTTGGTTTCCATCACATGTGCCGTGGCCCGTGCCCACTCGAGCCTTACAAAAACAACGCGTCACACCATATCCCAGCTCCTCCACATGGAGTACAAAAGGCGTCTCTCTCTCTCTCTTCCCTCCAAAACCCAAATCCCAAAAATTCTTGAAAACCAAACTCAATTCCCTCCAATTTCAAAGCCCTCGCCAATTCAAATCCTCAAAATTCAAACCCACACAGATTCACCCCACACCTATATATAACACACCATGAATTTCACACACTCAGCTTCCCTCA
This sequence comes from Gaultheria prostrata, assembly GCA_036023075.1. Taxonomy (NCBI): domain Eukaryota; kingdom Viridiplantae; phylum Streptophyta; class Magnoliopsida; order Ericales; family Ericaceae; genus Gaultheria; species Gaultheria prostrata. The sequence goes on along the minus strand of JAXBDA010002874.1, from coordinate 36,847 downwards.
CAAGCTTCCCATCTCACCCGCTCCCCAATTTCCTTCAAATCCTCGTACTCCGTAGCTCCTCTCTCTCATACCCACCAATGTCGTCCTTCAAATCCTCACTCTCTTCGGCCGAATCGGTCAACGGAGTCGGTGATCGGGTGGGTCTTTCCGGTGAGGTTCATGTCATTGTGGGGCCCATGTTTGCTGGGAAAACTACAGCTCTTCTTCGTAGAGTCAAGTCCGAAAGCAACATTGGCAGGTATTTGGTGGTTTTGTGTATTTTGGTTAATTTAATGTTTTTTTTTTTTGAAAACCAGGGTAATTTAATTTACCGATTAAGTGCCCAGATCTGTGAAGTTTTGATTTTTTATTGTGAATTTTAGATTTGTGTATGTCTGTCATCTGGCTAGGAAATTATAATGGTAATTAATTAATATGGTGAAAAGGATTTAGCCAATGTTTGGATCTCACGTTTGTCGTAAGAAATGAAGTTATTTAGAGCATCTATTTCAATTTGAGTCAAAGATTCAATTGGTATCAAGCGCTCTAATGGGCAAAGTGGCAAACCCAAACCTAAATCTAACCATATGTTAGAGTAAAGGATTCACTAATGGCGTAATTGTAAATTTGAGAAGGGAGAAATGACCTTATAATATGAGTAAAACTTTGGTCTCCCTTGATTCGAGTAAGAATTTGAGTAAAAACTTAATTTGATGAGTTTGAGTAAAAAATTAGTATGAGTTTTAGAAGCTTTTGCTCAATTTTTGGTTTTGAATTAACAAGAAAAAGATATGAAGGATTGGGGATGCTCTCACACTGTCATTCTTATCAGCAACTCACAAAAGAATGTTTTTGACAATCACAATTGTTAATGTTGTGTTTGGATCAAGGAGTTGTAGAGAAAATTGTCAAGAGAAAGGACAAAATATTGGGAAGAAACACACCTTAAATATGTGAAGGGCAATGACTTATGTTTTCTTGCCGATTCACTAATCTTTCCTCCGATGCTTGATTTGAATATAAAGTAAGGGAAAAGGAAGAGAAAGAGAACTGGAATTACTTACACAGATTGATTTTGTGGACAACAAAATCCTGGCAGGTTTTCTCGTGAATTACGTATTAATGTTTTCCTAATTTGAATCTAGGCCAAAAAGAGGATTTTTTTTTTGGTTCTATTTCGTTTTCCTGTTCCGTACTTCTGTGTTTTTCCTCCTCAAATCGATGATTTAGACAGCCTTAAAGTTTCTGAGATGTATATTTGTATTGTATGCATGGAGCGTTTTACTTGATTTTAATATATTCATTGCCAACCATGCAAATGTAGAAAAGTTGCCATGATAAAGTCTAGCAAGGATACAAGATATGCAGTCAACTCAGTGGTGACACATGACGGAACAAAATTCCCATGTTGGGCTTTGCCTAATCTGATGTCATTTAGGCAGAAATTCGGAGCTGATGCTTATGACAAGGTATTTCAAACTTAGACCATTTCATTGTATGTTTTTTAGTAGTTGTTTATAGATGAGTCTAGCCTGTCAGAGTTGTGCTATGGCCCATTACTGACATATGTTAGATGATAATAATCTGTTGATTTTTGTATATGCTGGTGTTGGTACCTATAGCCTAAACGAGATCTAGGGTAGAATTAAACAAGGATTAATGAATGCAGTAAAGTAAATACTTCCTCTGTCCCAAATTGATAGTCCACTATGAAACTACGTGTAATTTTCAAATTAAAAAATAATGTATTTATTGAGATAATTTTTGAATTTTTTTGCACCGCATAAAAATTCTCAATGAAATCTATCAAACAAGATCCATAATACATATTTTTTGAGATTCACATTAAAAGATATAAGCCGTTGAAAATGACACGCAATTCCAAAATGGACTATCATTTTGGGACGGAGGGAGTAGATGGTGCCTGAAATCCAATTGATGCCTAGTTTGTTTGACATATAATAAATGCAATTTGAATTACTATTTTTTTTTTGTCATTCGTTATTCCTAATCTATTACATGGGGAGGGGGAATGAGACTCGATCCTGGGATGCAATGTGGGGCATCGAAGAGCTCTACCGCACGAGCTAGCCACCGCTTGCAATCTTAATTACTGCCTAATGGGTCAAATTGGTGGTTTGTATTTCAGAAGGGGGCTTTCAAAAGAAACATTAGGGTGACTGAAATCCCAAGAAAAGAACCTGTAAAGGCATTTTTAAAAGTAGATCATAGCATTGTAAAATCTTTGATTTTGAAGAATCAAGTTGGTTTGCCAACCCTTCGCAATTTGCACCATTGTTGTATATGACCAGAAGCATAAGAGAAAGGTGTCTTGAATTTTTTTCAGTTTTCACATAGTCTTCTAACTATTGGTAATTGATGGCAGCTGGATGTCATTGGCATTGATGAAGCTCAGTTTTTTGATGACCTTTATGACTTCTGCTGCAAGGCAGCTGATCTTGATGGAAAAACTGTAGTAATTGCTGGGCTGGATGGAGACTACCTGAGGTTTGCCTACAAAATCACTTTCCTTTTCTCTTTCTAACTTGATGAAAATTTGTGGCTGCTTGACTCATTAAAAAATATGGTCTTCTTTTAATTTTGTGCTTCTTGCTTGCTATTATACTTCTTGTATTTTGTTTGATTTTCAGAAATGGTGGTCATATCTCTACGTTACCTAATTTTTCGTGTCATTATATTTTTGTGGCAGAAGGAGCTTTGGTTCAGTGCTTGATATAATACCCCTCGCTGATTCCATAACCAAGCTGACAGCTCGATGTGAGATCTGTGGCAAGCGGGCAAATTTCACCCAAAGGAAGACCGGAGAGACAAAGACTGAATTGATTGGTGGTAAAGATGTCTATATGCCTGTCTGCCGCCAGCACTACGTCAATGGACAAGCTGTTGTGGAAGCAGTACAGCATGTACTGAAACCATGTAGCAAAGTTCAGAGCGACGCTCGTATGGAGGAAGTTGCAGTTGTTTAGAGACATCTCTACTTTGACGTTCTAATGCTTCTTTTGGCCTCTATGTATTTCAATCAGCTGTCTGGAAAACAAGATTTAATTGGATTTCTGATGCTTGTTTACTGTTTACCTTTGGCATGTGCATATAGAAGAAAGTTTATTGCTTGCAATATGACCAACATTTGGCACTTGAGCACTTATTTTATATTTCATGCACGAAAGAAGGTAAAAAAAGGCAGCAATGCAGCTAGTTTGTGACAAAGTACAATACGAAGGATGCTGGTGAGGATTTTGCATCGGAAGGAATTAATCATTGTAACTTCTTATATGGATGAAAATATCAAAATTCTGCAAAATGTTGGTACCTTGTTTAAAAAGAGGGAAATAGTTTATTTTGACGAGGATGACTTATTCACGGCTTTACCGTGAATTGTTGTTTTACAGCATTCAATCAAAATTCACGGCTTCTGGAGAAAATGTTATCAAAATGCTAAATGTAAGCCCGGATCTTTAGAAACCAATAATAATACAAGTCTCGATCTTGAAAATAAGTGTATACATTATCTATGTGCGGAGATCTGTATTTGGAGACAGGCTCAATCCAAATTCACCTTCTTCAGAATATCAACTTGACAGATACATTGGATCAGAACCAACAACATCAAAATAAAAGCAATCTAGAAACGTGGTTGTCATCATCATCACTAACACCTTTGAAACAAGCACGGCCTAATGGGGGAAAAAAGATTACAGTAAACGTAGTTGCTGAAAAACTGATGCCTGCCTCTAGAAGAGCTTCACCTCAGAATTTGGAAATCGGAACCCCCTCCTCATAATCTACCTCAGAAAGGAATGGATCCTTAATAAGATCAGCGGCTGAGGGTCTTGCCCTTGGCTGGCCAATGCATTTCTCGATGAAGGCCTTCAATTCTGGATCACTGACTTTTTTCAAGGCTTGAGGCTTCACTCCCGCTGTCACCTTCTTGTATATCTTGGCTATACTATCACACTCGCTATAAGGTATCTCCAGGGTTGACATTTCGAGCATGCACATTCCAAACGAGTAAATGTCCACTAGCTCAGTGTAATCTTCCTCGTACAGCTCTGGTGCCATGTACTCTGGCGTACCCAACAATGAATGTGCATGATGGGTTTCATCTACAATAGCTGCCAAGCCTAGATCACCGATCTTGACCTACATGTCAAATCAAACCCTGTTTAGCTCCTGACATCAGAAAAGCAATTCACAGAACTGCACTCAACAATAAGAGTTTGTGCTTTCTGAGTACACTTCCCTTTTGTTTGTTGTAACACCAAATAGCTCTACTAAGAGTCGTTTCCGTTGAAAAGCAGTCATGTTAACTAGTAACCACCACTCACTAAAAGGGTTTTAAGGGGTAGGTAGAGGTAAAAATTTAATACCTCAATACACATTTTACGCATTTCAATTCACATTCGAATATTTCTATACAGTTTCTCGTACTCCAACAAACACCTTAATACCTTGACAAAATTGCAATTCATTTTACTCACCGGCAAGAGATCACCATTTCCTAAATATAATAAGCAGTTAGCAATTAACCACGGGTTTCAACAAGTTGAAAGAGAACTACAAACCTTTCCGATGTTTCCATTAATGAAAATGTTACTGCAATTGAGGTCTCTATGAATGATGCAAGGGTCATGGGTGTGGAGATAATCCAAACCCTTGAGTATCTGGATCGACCAATTCTTCAAGGCCTTCATTGACACATGGCGATGCTTCAACCTGTAATCCCTCAAATTCCCAGACGTGCATGCCTCAGTAATGAAATTCAAGTTGTAATGCACATTGTCCTTCCAAAAACTGTGGAGAACAATGATGTACTCATTCTTCAATGACTTCAGCAAAGCAATCTCTGCCTGAAGCCTCTTGATGACAGACGGATCATTACTAAACCTCCCTAACTGAACCTGATTCCATGCCACGTCTGTTCCTTCCCATTGATCAAATGCCCTATAAACTTTCTTGACAGCACCAGCACCAAGGAGTTCGCTGTACCGCCCAAACCGTCCAGACGGATCCACTTCAACAAATGGTTCTTTGTCTTGATCAGATGAATCAGGACTTTCAGACAGCATATCAAATATATGTCTTCCAGGAGTGGGAAAAACACCAGAGAAACACTAAGGGAAAGAAATAAGATTCTTGATGACAAAATCTCGAATTGGATCACAACTGCAGAATAAGAGAGCTCGAGTTGAATCTGTAGATAAGCAAAATTTGAGATCAGGGATGAAATACAAATTATTCAATTTTTTATTTTCATTTCTGAACTGGGATTCATTCAAACCAGAGAACCGTCCGAACAGACTAAATTACAGAAATGAGAGGGGAGCACCGCAAATAGTGACAGTGGAGAGGGCTGAGAAATGGCAAGTTTTGTTAACAAGTGTGCAAAGCTATTAGCTTGGCGTCTACACCACAACAACAACAACAACAATAACAGAACCCATCTAGTCCCCAATCATTGGGGGTATGGGCGGGGGACGATTGGAGACAGACCTAACCTTTGGCAATATGCACAAAGTGGCTGCTCTCAGAGTACGACTGAAAAAGTGCCCCCCCTAAACCTCCAAGAACCGAGGAGCTACAAGGACGTTTTGCTGCAGAACCATACCCTCAAATCAAAGCCGAAAGGCATCAGGGAGGGCAGGCCTAGAGACCCAAATTAATTTATGTGCTCATTACCATGCTTCCTTCATTCATGGTCCAGAGCATCTCAATAATGAGCACTCAATGGTTTCCAATTCCATGATAAAAATTACAACCATTAACCAACAGCTTTGCATCTTCTACAATGGTTTCCAATTCCATCGCATTTGCAGAATTGATCATTGAATTTAGTTTTAGACAATCAGATTCAACTATGAAGTCCCGAATCCCCAAAGTCTTAGCCATCGGATCATTATTCAGTTTGAACGTACAAATTCCATGAAACGGCACAATTTTAGGCTGAGATATTTAACTGATCAAATCAAGCACACAACTGTTCAGTCTAAAGTTCGATAGTGGTTCACCATCAAAATTTCTCGTGATTGAAAAACAATATCCTCAAAGAAATGCATTTCGTGGCAACTGAAATGATAGCGATTAATGTAATAGGTTCATCCACCCAACTGACAGTCTAACTGAACAAATTCTCCTATGGCCTAATCTAAAGAGATATCTCAAATTTTCCATAGTGCTCTCTCTCCCAAATTTTGTAATAGAATAAGAATTTGAATTTGTGTTTGATGGTGAGATTTATCTTCTACCTTCAAATTTGGAGATATTTTCAACAAAACAAAAAAGAGAAAGTGAAATATTATAATTGTATGAACACGTGAAAACTTATGCTATACAAATCTAAAATGAAATTTAATAATACTATAAACATGCGAAACTCATAATTTCTAACTCATTTGGTACCTCCAAGCAAAGCTATTGTGTACAAGGAATTTTTCTATGGTACACCAAAATGGTTTTGGTGTATGGTATCTCGAAAGTAAGTGTTCCAAATGCTGTGGTAAGTATTCCATATGCAGTGGTAAGTATTCCATATGATGAAAACCGGGCACAAAAATTGAAGTTTTTTCGCGTAAAATAAAGTTGTTTATTGTTGAGATACCATACACTAATACCACTTTGGTGTACCATAAACGGACTCGTGTACGAGGGTGACCAAATAAAAGTTAGGTAATCCGGTTACTTAACGAAAGACTAGTTCAGTTGACCAAATAAGAAAAATCAAAGTGAAACACGATTCTTACAGCTGATGCCAATTATTCCAAAACCAAAGAGAATTGAAGCATTTATTACACAAAGTTAGGGCTTTAAAACTCTCAATTCTTCAATCGGATCGAATCATAGAAAACAAAATTCATCGGCAAGCAACGAGCGAAACACAGAAAAGCAACAACCAGGTCAATACAAGCAGAGTATTATACAGAGAGATGATGAAAACGAAATTCGAAATTCAACTACCAGGTACATTGAGACTAGGGTTTCAATATCCAAATTCCAAAACGAATTAGAAAGAGTGGATACAGAGATATGATGAGGTACCTTGACACGAAGAAGTTGGAGATTTATCTGATCTCATACGCTTAGCACAGAGAGAGAGAGAGAGAGAGAGAGAGAAATGGCGGGGAGCGTAACAGTTAAGAGCGGGTATTTAAAGGGCCGCGTCAAGTGATTTCAGCTTAGCGCGTGGGTTAACCAGTGCCCTGCTACGAAGGGTTTCAGGTTTCATCAACCGAGAAAAAGAACCCCACTAATTGGTATAGAGAGACTCGGGACCCACTTGTGAGTTCTAATTCAAGCTATTTATTTATTTAAAAATATTTTTTAAGTGTCCATGCGAGAAATTAGCTTAATTTGACATACGTTAGTGATCGAGCCGAAAACCCTGTTTCATTCAAAATTGATCATTTGTGTGGGACCTACTTGTCCATCTGTACCCCATCTGTGCAGATTTCACCTGTACCTACAGATTTACACCGAGAAAAATCACCATCTCACAAAAATGCGTGGATCCCATCTCTCTTAACCTGTGGGTTCCACACACTTTTGAGTACATCCAAGATCGAAGTCAGGATTTTAAGTTAGCAGAGTAAAAATTACTGTATAAATTTATTTTGCAAGTTATTTTTCTATTTGCTAATGCAAAGAAATAACTAAATTTATAGGTTAACTATAATATAGATATACAGTGATAAATCTATTTTAATTTATAACCATTCCCAATGACTTAGTATTGTATTTATAAAACAATGTATGACAACCTCATTTTTAATTCTATAAAACCTTTGAAAAGAGGGAAAAAAAAACTTGAGAATGGCCAAATAGGCACCGTGCCACTACTTCCGTAATATTTGTCCACATTTTTCCAAGAAAACATTCAAACTTTTTTTGGAGAATAACTTTTATTCCCCAATACTCCCTTTCTCGTCTTTATTCACTTGAAAGTACCAAATTGCCGTTAATATAGAAAAAGTGACTCATGAGGTAAGGATAATTTGATAATTTCAAGGTGAATAAAGACAAAAAGGGAGTGTTTGGGGATAAAATAGGGTGTAAAATCATTTTTACTTTTTTCAAAGATTAATAAAACTCATTGATATCTAGTAAATTGTTGATTTTTTTTATATTTTTCTTGATAATTTATATTATTTTTAAATATTTGTTTTGCGGATTTCACCGGACGTTTGAATTTGACAATAGTAATTTAATTTGTGCTACAATATTATGTAGTGGGAATCAATTGAGAAGTTAAAAAAGGACCCCTCTTGTATATTGGCATGTCAACATTGAGAATAAGCTTCTTTTGAAATTGTGTATTCCCAGCCTTTGAGTATCTATTCTCTCGTGAGCAGGGAGAGGGAGAGGGAGAGGAGGTGGAAGAATACATGTGACAACCCATCTTGGTGAATGCAAAAGTTCGGTATTATATACTATAATAAATCATGACCCTATCTTATACAGTACATGACATTTGGCCAAAGCGGACAATATAATAAATGGTGGGAGCTGGTCGTTATAATATGCGGTCAAAGAGTTCAAAATTAAAGTTTGTGAAATAATGTTTTTATTTTTATTTATTTTATTTGGTATCCGGACAAACTTATGCATAATTGGACTAATTTTAGGACGTAAAAGTTAACTACCAAATAAATCTCCTTAGAGTTGCTTTACTGACTAAAATCTTATAACAGATTTGAGGCCCAAAAGTCAGAGAAAAAGAAATACTAGTACAACGTGACCACAAAACCTATGCAAGTGTACAGCGACCATGTCAAGTAAAGCTATAAACCCCGAGGCTCAGGCAATGCGAAGCTCGTGAAACCATCAATGGGTACCTGCTTTCACCAGAGTTCCAGATCATTTCCAGCGTTTACGAGAAGAAAAATCGTACGACTCCAACGGCTGGTTGTCAAGACGTAGATGGTGTTGGAATAGCACAGCCTGTGATATACTAGTAGTACTTATGAGTAATGTGATATCCGTGATATAATCAGCCTTCACAGGTTGCATTTAAAACTAAACAAAAAGCCACCTAGGGGTGTCCGGAAACGTTCAATAATCCTTCTCTGCAACTGAAAGAGTTCACCTAAAACCCGTGCCTATTTGGTGAACTTGAATCTTGATTCTCGTTACCAAAATTGCAATTCAAAGTCTAACGCAACACAGAAAAAGACAATTTCATGGCTGCTGATGCATCAGAACCTAACAAGATGTTCGGCTACGACAAATTAAACATAAGAATATCTAATTTGACAATTGGCCCCACGAAAATGTGACGAGGGGAGTTTGTGACATAGCTTCGGGCATCAGCAAGGCTAGGCTCTAAGCTCTATATAAATGCTACTGCACAGCTATGTGACAGCAAATTTGAGCTCTGAAGTTTTGATCGGAAGCTATCTCTGATTAACATAACACAATGTCTTCCAGCAAACTCTTGGGGCCACTGTGGTTATGCCCGGTTGTTACCTCCAGGGCCCCGGGACTAGTCAAGGAGCGCACAAGCTAGCCGTTATCACCAAAAAAAAAAAAAACACATACCACAATGTCTTGATCTAGAATTGAAAAATCAAGGCCATTTAGTTACAATGCAAAGCAGGAGCTGAGGTGTTTGATACTCCTCTCCAAGGACACAGTTCATGCCGATCACGCATCCACCTACATTATCAATGAAGCGTCTTAAAAGCCTGTATCACATGCACAACAAAAATTCAGCTAGAGAGTGAGTAGCTCCTAAGGCTCAATTGACTTACATTCAAACATGTGAATTCGTTTCAGTTGAGTGAATTCCAAGGATTACAACCTCACACCATTAGATGATGCCTTAAAAGCTTTACTTTAAAGTTAAAACATGGTTTTAGTTTATAACACCCATAATGCAGCTGGAAACAGAAGTATGTGGTGGAGCTCTGCTGGAAGTTCCTTAACTGGATACCACATGTATGGCACTATAACTTTTCATATAGAACCAAAATTTATGGACAAAAAAAGAGCTGTACTTCTTTTCCAGCCTATCAACCATTGCGGTTTACGAATGCACATGGGACGAGCGGAAGCACAAACACAGACACAGATCAGGTGACAAAATTGTAGTAACTCTCAGATGGTTCAAAACATCAAATCTGACACACTGAACTTCATAATCTAATCTCCCATGCAACAAAGAAACAAATAACCCACACTGCACTGTAAATATGTGCAATACATGAAATACCCGAGCCACAAATCGGCAACATATATAGAAACAATATTTCCCTTTTCTCCGGGGATTTTCCAGGAGGATACCAAATCATGAAATGTACTTCAGGAAGCAAACCCAAGTAAACTGAATGGTTATAACGGATCAAATAGTTAGCAAACAAGATCAGTCAAGCGTATATACTTATAGTGAAACCACAACTCACCAAACTTATCTAACAGAGAAAACGGTATCCATCCTTTACGATTGTCCACCATACCAACTCAAACATAGTTTTCAAGAACATATGTGGCAAATAGTTTCTCTGCATTCTCTTCCCTCAAAACTCATTGCAACGCATAATGATCGACAGATGTTGGAGAAACAGAATTACGCATCAACTTTGTTCATTTATTATCTTCAACAAACTAGCAGGTTGCCATTCCTCAAGAGAAGACAGCAAAACTCCCTGTCATACCAAATGTTAACAGCAAAAAGCTTCTATCACAGAAATCATCCTCCAATCTAAACTACTTAATGCCAGGAAATTTTTTTAATCAACTTCTGGGTTTTGCATAAAAGTAATTATCACACATATCTTTGCATATGAACTAAATTTACTCTCACTAAAGGAGAATAGTTACCCAGAGGATCAGCTACCACGACAAATATGGTATAAAACCTCTACTATCCACTGAGACAAACATTTTCTGCTTAATTATTTTTCTATTAGAGGAATTTTGTTCTGGTTAAAACAAAGAAAAAGCCCACAAACACAAAAGATATTGCACTGGGAACCCTGTGAGACCACAAAAGTGGTACCCAAAGCCATCGAACATCTACAGCAACAGAATTCTTCTATGTGGTGTCGTGTGAAGACCGTGGCTATATAACTGGCTGGATGTTCAAGAGTTACTGTAGTGGGTCAAATTACAGCCTCTCCCACTGTACCATCTTTGACAAGAATTCATTTGCTTTCTATTTTCACATAATTGGTTTACTCCATGATTTTCCCTCAAAACCAAACCTAATGGTATACTTCATGGTTTTCTCATATCGCAGATCAATATTGCCAAAGACGAAACAACAAACTCATCCTGCATGCCAGTTCTGACTTCCACACTAAAAGCCAGTAAAGAGCATGAGCATCATATCTCTTCTTCCTCCACTGAAATCAGTACTCTCTGTGCCTCCTTGTAACAATTTTAGTAAGACTTACAATAAATCACATTTCCAATTGATGCTCCTAGTATTATGTTTAATAGATGCAAGGCTACTGGAACACTGGTACATACTCTTTGCTGTACAAGATTTTCCACTGGTACATCCTCTTTGCTGTACAAGATTTTCCACTTTTTGTTTTGTTTTGTTTTGTTTTGTTTCCAAGTAATAAATTATACTCTATCCGAGGCACAAAAGGATGCAACCCGCATACAAAAATAACGTATCCTCTAGAGTCTAGACAATACCCTTAACTGTAAGACGCTAAAAACACTCGAACAAAAAAAAAAAAAAACAGTTCAAAAACAGATCAATGATATCCAAGAGCCAACTGTACAACAAAGACGAATTACTTTCTCAAAATAGAAATAAGCTCTTTGTTTGCTGCAACTGTTTGCATATGCTCCAGTATTTCTCCTCTTTCTTCCTTCACCTCCCCAGGCTCCCCTCCTTTGATGAATAGAAGAAAGCATTACGAATAAGTCCTTCTAATGACCGAGTATCCACACAGGAGCAAATATGCACAGAATCACGGACCATAACTCTGTCGCCACCTCCCAATGGATAAGATGGATGTCTGATTTCCCATCCTTTCTTACGCATGCAACACCACTTAACAAGAATTTGCCTCCTAATCAAAATAACAAATCATAAGAGTCTTGTCATGCACTGCCATTCATACACAAAGTGCAACCTTCTAAGGTAACCTTGTCACTACTTCGTAGTACCTCTTATCCTAAGGAAAAGATAACATTCATGTCTCTTCTATAAGCTAAGTTCATTAAAGAAAAGAAACGCCTTGAAGGGGACAAATCCTGTACAATCAAAAGCTAAGCGATGCGTGCCTCATCCCAAAAAAAAAAAAAATCTCATCCATTGCAAAAAAAAAAATCCTTACCCTCAAATCTTCCCGACTTCTTGTCCAAAAAAAAAAAAAAAATCTTCCTGACTTCGATCTCATCCATTGCAAAGTATTCTTACAATCAGCAATAATTTCCCAGACCTCCAAATCATCCTAAATGAGCTCTACTGAGCAGCTTGATCCATGTCAATCTTCTAGTAGTTCCCAATCCCTTGGATTCACATTACTCAGAAGACAAAACAAGAATGATAGAATCAAAAGAGTCTTAAACACTACAACGTACGAGTTACAACGATTTTAATGTTTTTTTCACTTGAAAGGCACATTCTTAAACAATGGAGAAAATGAGAATACCTTTTTTTGATAAGTATGGAGAAAGTGAGAATACATTGTGACAATTGGAAACATACGACAAAAATGTTGTACATTGTGATAATTGGAAACATACAATGAAAATTAATAGTAACATTCACAATTTTAGCAACTCTTCAAAACTAGAGAACATACGGTAGGAAAAGAAAGCAAAGCGGTATGTAAAGACAATAACGTGCATCATATCCTCTTTCCATTGTACCCTCCTAAGTCCTCCCTCTATATCACCACATGTAACTTGTAAGTGCTCAACCGTCTCTTTTTCCTTTCTATTTTCGTTTTCTTCTTTTTGGCTGGAAATGGAAGGGAAAGGAGTGCCTTTGAAGAAAACAAGGTCTCTCCGGACTTAACGAACATAGATAGGTAGCAATTAGTTCTGAGCAGAAAACCTATGACACCAGTAGCTAAAATCCATTAAAATTTTGTTACGGTTTTTATTTGGCAGTAGGATAGTTTAAAGGTCTCATTAAGACTCAGTTTTTCAGAACGTATGTCAGGTGAGTCAGAAACAACGTCAATGATTGGCATCTTTAACACGTTGCAGCATAAGAATATAATAGTTCCAAGCCATTAACACATGTATTTATTGCCTATCACTAAGCAATCTCACAACTTACAACTGGGAGCGTAAAATCCTGTTTCCCTATAACCAAAACTTCTTTTCATTACAGAGACCATCAGCATTCCTATTTTCAGTAAACATAGGTAGGTAGCCCAACCACCAAAAATACTGAAACAGACTAGAGAGCGTATTCTGTGTTCATGAAATCCAAACACAAAGTTATCCTCAAAACACGGCACATACCACATACGAAGAAGCAAAGCAATCCAAAACAAATATGAGAAAATCCAGCAAAATAATACAAAAGAAGACAAAAGAAACATCCTGTACAGGGCCGAAGAATGTCTAACCAACATTCGGTAGCTTCAGTAGTTTATTTCATCTTCTTGCATACTCATAGTCAAACTTGCCATCCACAAAGGACAATATTATACATCATAATTGAGAATAGCACTGCTGACAAATCTTGGAACCAGCACATGAAAAAGACATTTATACGCACTTTCAAGGAGGATTAGATCCCTCCTTTACAGAAGGTGACCTGGAATCCACGCTTCCAACTCTCCCAAACCTTGATATACTCCTTCCAGCTTTTGGAGTGCCCGCGCCAGGGCTTGCACCCCGGTAACTGGCACGAAGTGATTCATCAACAGAATGCGACGATTTGGCAATTGCATTCCTTACAAACTTCTGGGCAGCAGTAGAGAGTATCTTTGTGCTGGGACTAGCACTCCCCCCTCTAACAGGCGAGGGCAATGGTGGCTTCTGAAACATCTTAGACCGATCTCTCAGTTTACGAGCAGCCTCCCTCGACAAAGAGTGAGCCTTCACGTCCCTAGAAGGCGGTAAAGGGATCCTAAAATGGGGACCATCACCACTACCCCCAATACCTATCGGCGTGTCCTCAGGCTCTAACCTCAGAGGAGTCCCTTCAATTTCTCCCCATGTTATAAAAGGCGACCCATCCACGCCCGGAGCAGGAGATGGTGTCCGGACATATTTATAACCATTATCACCTTCCTTAGACGATTCAACATAATAAGGATTTGGAGTCTTTCTCAAATCTTCTAAATCATACCTCTTTAGCTTATCCCCTTCTCTATCTGACAACGAGAATGGCATCGGAGTTGCCCCTGGGACAGGGGTGTAAAGCACAGCCACTGTATCTTCCTCTTTGGGCCTAGAATCCATCATTTTACCATGGAAACGGGTATTGGGCCGGTTAATCTCCTTAGTCAAATACTTCAACCTCTCAGCCCTCTCCTCCTCCGTCAACGCCACTTCCCCCCGATCAGACGGGTTGTACATCAACAAATTCTTTGCCGTATAATTCCACCCCACCAACGTGCTCGGAGGCTGGTCAGACGTCCCATACCCGTCCGTAACCCTTTCCCTCTTCACATCCTCAATCAATCCAACTCCCTCACTTTCGCCTCCCGTTAAATACTCACACCTCTCCTTCCTCTTCCTATTCACCTTCTCCATAATCTTCGAAAAGCTCTCATTATCCTCACTAGTATACCTCCTAAAAAACTCATCAAGACTCAACGACCCATCAATTACACCATCATTATTATTAACCTCAAAATTACCCAAATTCCCATCAATTTCTATACCAGGAGTCTTATCTAATTCAAAAGGAGTAGTATTTCTAAAGAAAGTAGATCCGGGCGTTCCAACCTTATTACCTTGTGGTGCCTTCCCTTGACGGCGCTCGAGGATTTTTAACTGGGCGTCCCGGATCTGGACCGGGTCCCGGCTCCGGACGGCTTCGAGCCAATCGAGGCGGTCCCGGAGCTTGGGGATGTCGGGGAAGAAGTCGCGCTCGATGATCTTCTCGATGGCGGCGACGTAGGTGTCCTCGTCGAGGACGGAGGAGGATTGGGTTTTAGGGTTTTTGTTAGAGGTTGAAGAAGGGGTGCTAGGGTTTTGGGAGGAGATTTGGGAAAGGGATGGGGATGGAGAGGATAGGTGGCGTGGGGAGTGGCCTGGAGATAGAAGCATCGTTCTAGAGAGAGAGAATTAGGGTTTCTTTGAAACTGGCAATGGATTGGAAATTGATGAAACGAGATGTGGAGAGAATTTAGGGTTAGGGCTTGGATTTCACCTTCAGCGGGATGGAGCAGAGGAGAAGAACGAAAGAGAGAATTGAAATTGGGAATTCTGTTGCAGCACATCGGATCGGGGCCGAATTATATATTTCGTTCCGGTCCAGAACTGGAAAAATTCGCTGTATTTCCATCGAATAAACTATAAAGTTCTCTGGAAATTTTTAAAATCAGACCAATAAGCAGGCAATAAAAATCCGCGAACCACGAATCCGATCCGAACTGAACCATAGGTTTTGGATTACGTCCGTGAATTAATGGTCCGGACACGGATTGAAAAATTAGAAAACCGTGCTTCGCGATTCGGTCCATGGATTTTCATAAAAGAACCGTGGATAAACCGAACCGGACCGTGAGAATTTAGTAAAAAAAATGTAATATTAGAATAAAAATTATAACTAAACATATTATTATGATTTTTTTACCCTAAATGGGTAAATGTAGGGGTGAATATTCCCCTACAAGATTTGTTTTCTTGTTGCTTCTTCTGCTACTCTCTTAAAGATGAATCTCTTTGAATTATTTTGAATTACTGCTCCGGGGTTGTTTGAAATTACATTGTGAATATGGAAGGTTATTAAAACTTAAAAGTTGTTGATGAATGGGTTCCAAACGTTACATTGTGAATATAGAAACAGTAAAATGTAGAATTTTTTTTATTTATTTAGTAGAATATAATAATCCGTGGATAAACCGTAAACCGAACCGTGATTTTTTGATTGCTTCGGAACCGGACTGTAGACTTTTGGTTTGGACACGGATTGCATTACATCGGACCGTAGACTTTTGGTTCGGTCCTCGGATTTATACCAATCCGGACCAAACCAGACCGTTGACACCTCTATAAGCAGCTGATTAACCGATTCAAGTTTCTTTTTATAATTTTATTAATTAATTAAAACACAGCTTTTTCAACTTTATTATCGAAATAAGTTAAATTGTATTTGCTAAACCGCTTCTACCAAAATGTGTTTGCAAATCACGCCATTGCAGTAATTAATGACATAATTAACTTTCTATTAATGATTAACCAAAAACGTTTTTAGCAAACACGCTTTTCTAAAGACGTGTTTCGGAAACACCTTTCCTGAAAACGTGATTGAAAAATGCACTTTAAAAAATAAAGCAAACCAATCACCGACTTCTTTGTTCCTTGGTCTCTCTAGTCCAAACGCAGAGAGACCAAGGAACACCCAGTGAGTTAATCGATTAAAATCGTCTTTGAAATTGGATAAGTTGAACTTGACAGTATTTGGTTCGGGTAGAGTTGTGAACATGGAGTATATATATATCTCATCAAAAATTCATATATAAAATTGAACATGTATATATTGCATGTGTTCACAGTGAAACTTTTATAGCTTAACATGTGTATATACTTTTATAAGGAGTTTAAATACTTGATATTTTTGGCTCAGTTAAAAAAAGGAGCTTAAATACCTGATATTTTTGGCTCATGAACAAATTTGAGCTCGATTTAAACTTAGGTAAGCTCGGCTCGAGCTCAGCTCATCAAATTTCCATTAAACTTGAGCTCGGAGCTCATCAAATTTCTATTGAACTCGAGCTCGAGATCGAGTTTGTCAACAACCTTAACAAACAAATGTGAACATCATAAAGCTCGATTCGAATTCAGCTCACTTGTAGACCTTAATTTCTGCATTGTTTTAATTTTGCTTTGCATTTAAAATATTAATTCTTTCTATTAATAAATAAATTTAATTAATGAACCGAACGAGTCCTAAAAAATATCCTTGACCCCTACTGCTTACCCAACCCTTGACTTAAAGCAATCCCCCACCACATGATACTCCATTTTTTTACACTTCCAATTTTTGTCTTTATTCATATTTTTTCGCACTTGTTTGTTTTGCGTCAAACTTTTTAAGTTTCATGATTTATCTCGACAAAAGATAAATCATCATTGTAGCTCCTCGGTTCTTGGAGATTTACGGGGGCCACTGTTTGAGTGGTACTCTGAGAGCAGCCACTTTGTGTATATTACCAAAGGTTACGACTGTCTCCAATCATCTACCGCCTATACCCCCAATAATTGGGGACTAGATGAGTTATGTTATTATTGTTTATTGTTGTATTTATCTCGACGAGAGAAATCGAAAAAGTATAAAATTATGACCAAAATTCAAACAAATATAAAATACTCCCTCCGTCCCATATTTGTTGTCCACTTTAACTATTCACAATGCCTCAAAAAATTGGTTATATCTACTAATGTATAACGTTATATATATTCAATATGGATCTTGTTTGATAGTTCTTGATGAGTATTAGTATTAAACAAAGTTTTTAAAATTGTAACAAATATTATAGATTGAAAGATATAAGTAATTGAAAAATGACACGCAAACTCATAAATGAATAAAAAATTCGGAACGGAAAGAGTAAAAAGTTTAAAAAATCATACAAATAAGTTGAGCATACAAGAACAAATTTGGACTCTACTTTGTAGTACTCCACCTTCCAACATGTTTTTTGTTCATGATTAAAACCTTCCAAACATTTTGACTCAACACCTGCCCGTGAGACCACGGGTGGAACTTTGGTGGGATCCCACGGACCCAGGTCCAGTCCATCCATCCATCCCTTCTGTCCCGTACAGTATTGGATTTTGTGGTCTCATTCCGCGCTCCAAATAATGATCGAAACCGTTCGCTGTTTAAGTTCATAAAGCATGAAAAAAATCATGTTTATTGAATACCGATCAATTACTAATTAAAAAAAGCTTATCTTGAAACAAATGTATTGTGCACACTGTATTAGACCAATTTGTTTTAAGATAAATGTGTTTCGTTAACTACTTGATCGGTAGACATGAGTTTTTTCATACTTGATGCACTCGATGAGTTTCAAAAAAAATATTCTTTCCGTCCAAAAAATATAGTTCCTTTTTGGAGTTCATGTCACTTTTCAATATAATATATCTTATAATCTATAATTTTAGATTTTAAAATTTTTGTATTTTAGATTTAATTGAGATCTACCAAATAAGATATATATTTCTTATGAAATGTATTGCCGATTGAAAGATATAATCGATTTTTTATCCGGAGGGAGTACAATTTCAATCTTTGTTGTCTGCCTAACAAAAATAAAAAACTGAACGAGACTGGATGGAAGAAGACATGACAGGACCCGAGTCCGGAATCCCACACCTATACACCTCACTATCTTAGTGACCTCATAAGGAATGATAAGGTACAGAAAGAGTTTTTCCCGAAAATGACTAGGAAAGAGAAATAAACGGTTAAAATCCACATAGAAGAGAATCTGAACTGTTTATTTATCTTTCCTGGATGTTTTCAGAAAAAATATTTCTTGTTCTACTATTTTTTGAAATTTTTGGTACAAATAAGGTACCGCTAATGCGGTGCCCGAGTGCGCATTTCTGCAGTCCAAAAGTGTTTTGGACGGCTCAAATTTCTCCCTCCCCTCTCTCTCTCTCTCTCCTCTTTTTCTCTTTAATATCCAGATCGTCTAAAATATTTTTTTGATGACCGAGATGCACACTGAATACTGCCGCACCCCCAAGTTTTTCTTTCACATGACACCCCCGGCCTCAGTCGATCTTCAACGCCGAAATCCTCAGTTGACCATCCAACGGATCACAACCAACGGAATACTATTCGTTATCGGGCCCCACTCTCTGCCCCAATCAACGACACAAAAATCGGAAAAAACAGATTCTTCCCTGCTCTTCTCCACACACAAACAACATCCGTCTCTCTCTCTCTCTCTCTCTCTGCATATACATACCCATTTCTGTATCTATACCTTTGTTACGCTCAGTCTAGTCAATTGTCAGTTGTACCAAATTTCTTGAGCTTTGACGGCGTCAGTGAGAGTGACGGCAGCTCCGGTGCTTCTCTCCGGTTTCTCCTACTTACACTTCCGGCGTGATCGACGGCTCTGATTACATGGTGCAGCTCTTGTGTTTTGAGCAAAAAAAGGTAGAATTTATGTGTGATTTGACTCGTAAATTGCTAGGGTTTGTGGATTTCGCTTTGATTTTTTTGAATTGTTTTCCTGTACCGTGTATGCCGTATTTGAAGTCCTTATGGTTAAAAAGTTTTGTTTTTGACCTAATTGACATGCTTTGGATGATTCAATTTCGCGTAATTCTTTCGATTAGGAAATTGATTAATTTTGGTTTCGGCTCTGCTTCTGTCCCTGTGTTTGTTTTCTTCAATTTCTTAACCAGAGAAAATGTTCTGCTTTTTGTTTTTCCCTCCCTCTGTATATTTTAATGGTGGAGGAGCTGAAATTGTACTGTGTTTGTGTTTGGCTGTTTATGGATTGGAATTTCAGAAGTATAACTGGGGATTATTTATCTCTTACCATGAAAAGACTTCAAATTTAAAAAAAATCTCTTTTGTTTAACATTCTAATTCTAACCTTCTAGTTCTAGGTAAGAATTGGTGTATCGGGGGCCGCGAAAAAAATGTTAACCTCAAAAAAAGGAGGATTTTGTACATCAAAACTAAAATTGAAGGTAGTGCATAATATGGGAACAAGTGTGTGTTTTCAAGATAGTCAACTAGCAAGAATTTTCAGGAACTTGATAGTCTAGAAGGATAAGAGATATCCTAATATCAATAGGACATTAAGTATACCTAGCTCAACACGTTCACTAATGTATAATGTAGCCAAGTTCTCTACATAAGCGGGCCAAAAGTGCAAGCATCAATAATTGTTAGGTTAGGATTGAAGTTGATCACATGATCTATTGCTACTCTAATATTCTGTTAGTGTATTGATGACAACTCTGTTACGATGAATGTTCCAATTTTTATCATGGGGCCTCAAACAAGTGATCAAATTCATTTGAGGATCGTGCCCTTAACAGAAGCGCTTGCTACTGGTTGAGTAGTAGCAGGAAGGACAGGAGTAGACTTGGTAGTAGAAGCAGGGTCTTTGATCATTCGTCGATCTAGTTCAAATGGGATTCCTGACTTGAGGTTGTTCGATTGCTCAACGTCGCTTCCCCGTGGGATTCAGAGTACGTTCTAATGCCCTACGAAGACTGGATCGAGAAATGAATAAGAATTGTTAAGAAGGTCCTAAACCTAGAGACGATTCAAACGAATTTGATCAAGGTCCCCCCCCCCAGACTATTTTTCAAGGACGCAAGTTTGTTTTCAGTTATGTGGTCTGATATATGGTTCCTGAATATTTTCTGATTTTCCAGATTATGACTCGTGTGTTTTCCTCTGCGACATTTTTTTCTCAAGAATCTCCATTTTAAGTTGACACATATCCATGTTGAATTATTCCACTGTTGAGTAACCACTCCTCGATGCACTGAACTTGTCATGTTTATCTAATGTTCTGTATTTTCACTTGTGTAGCTTTGATCAACTGGCAGCATCAGTCGCTTACTCGCTTCTCCAAGTTTAAGGTCAATTCTGATATCAAGCAGTGGGACATTCATCTCCAGCTAAATGCATGAGAACTGAATGTATCTGTAACTGCTCCCATTTTACTATTTAATACATGGTTACTTTAGGGGAACCAGTCCAAGATGAAGTTGCTTCTGATAAATCACCGCAGAGAAAGAACCTAGACTCTGGATACCATGAGCTACAATTCAATCAAGAAGGGAATGCTCTATCTGTGTCTCCTGAGAAAGAAATGGGTGAATCGCAAAAGACCAGATGTGATACTGAGCTTTCTGCATCAAGATGCAATGAAGTGTCGACAATATCTGAAAGAGGGTTGAATGATGTGCAGAAAAAGAGCTCTGATAGTACCAGCAGAGATCAGACATCTCAACCCAGTCAAGGAGGGACCCCGCTGTCTGTAATACCTCTGAGAGTGTTGCCGAGACAGAGCCCTGATACTAGTCCTAGTGGAGATCAAACCTCTGTAGCCAATCAAGATGGAACCTCGCTCTCTCAAATGCCCGATAGAGTTGCAAATAATTTACCGCACGGACGTGGATCTGATACTCAGGATACAGCACAATCTAATCAAGAAGGAAATAGCCTTTCCACAACACCTGAGAAGGTGCAAGATTCTTTGCAGCTTTCACAGAGTGGTAATACGGAGTCAAATTTGTTAAAATGTGATCAAGAAGGAAGGAATTCCTCTAGAACCCCTGATAAAGTTTCACAAGACGGATATAACTGGAGGAAATATGGGCAAAAACTTGTTAAAGGAAATGAATTTATTCGGAGCTATTACAGATGTACACATCCTAATTGCCCAGCAAAAAGGCAAGTGGAACGCTCGCAAGGTGGCCATATTACGGATACTGTTTATCTGGGTAAACATGACCATCCCAAACCTCGACCTAGTCCCCAGATGACTGTTGGCTTGGTAGTGCCCACCAAAAAAAGACGAGATGAACCTTCTTTAGCTACTGGAGAGGGTAAGAAATCTACTTCATTGCTGTTTTCTGGCTTCAATTCTCAGCAAATAAATTTTCTGACTTGGTAATTTCATACTTGAAGATAAATCATCCAATGCACATGATCCAATATCTCATCATGTTGAGCCAGCGGAAACCCCAAGGCTTTCTACTGTTTCTCCTGATGGTGCTGTGGAGGGTGCGATTTCACAATCTAATAGAACAACGGATGCAGTTGACCACAGTGGCATTCAAGACTCAAAGAGACAGTACGTGAAAATGTAACGTTTTGAATTTTTGCTCAATCTTGGTACTTCCATGGGCTAACTGTTATTAGTTTCCATGAAAATATTGCAACAGGAAGATTGACATTAGCGAGACTCTGGTGGAGAAGCCGGCTGGTGAACGAAGAGTTATTGTCCAAACCATGAGTGTGATTGATATAGTGAACGATGGTTACCGATGGCGCAAATATGGACAGAAGTACGTAAAAGGCAATGCAAATCCAAGGTATATTTACTCAACTACCTGATAAACGTTTCATTTACCCCTAAACAGTAACCCTTTTCTTGTTCGTTCTTCGAATGACGCTAGTGGAGACTAATTCCTTCCGGCTAATGAAGATACTACTCCAATCTTCCTATTCATTCCCAGTGTAAATATACCTTGGATTTGCATTGCCTGGTGTTGCATCTCCTGCTTGTATATGTTCACTTCTTTTAACCAAAAATAAAAAAATGAGTATACGTTCACTTCTTTAAACATTAAAATTTATAATTACTTGCTAAAAGGTTTAGTCCTTGTGTTGATTGCATGGAAATAGTCAAACAGACATAGAATTTGTTTCCAATAAATTGAAATGGACATAGATTTACACGTACCTCTTGTATGGTTATTAGTGTTCCTTGAGGTCTTCTGGTTCATATGCCTGTAAAGGGAACAAAAACCTCCTACTGACATCTGTGACTGGTGCAACCAAGAATATCCATCATCTTTAATTCACACATCAGACAACTAGACATTGCTGTCACTGCCTAGGAATTATCAAATTTGGGGGTCCATAGAATTTAATTGTTATTAATTAATGATTGAAAATTAGTGGAGCCGAGTTTGGTTTTTTTAGTTGGAGTTCTTGCCAATATGCCTATATATACCTATCATTTTTAAACATTCAACCCAAACCAATTGACAATTAGTGGAGAGACTGCCTGGTTCATATACTAGTTTGGGAGGTAGTAGTTAATTAATGTCCGACAAGCTCTAACAAAGTAACGATCATAAAATATTGAACTTGGCTGGCTTGGTTTATTCTTCTCAAGCTGAGTTTTCATCAAGGTTGAGTTTTCATCACCAAAAGTATCTCCCATCTGGTAAATTCACTGGTTACAGCAGTGAGCTAATATTGGTTCCAACTTCCAACTGTAATGGTACACTGTGTTCCAACTACTTGTATGCAGCTGAGCAAGTTTATGATTCGAAACAGTGCTTCATATTTCATCGTATGGAAACTCTTCATTTTTTATGTGCAGCTGGTTGTCAGTAACTTAAGAATTTGAATTTCATTGACGTGCTCACTGTGTTTTTGTTCATGCGATGTAGGAGTTACTACAGGTGCTCAAATTCTGGTTGCCCAGCGAAGAAACATGTTGAGAGGGCATCCCATGATCCAAAAATGGTCATTGCCACATATGAGGGACAACATTCCCATGACATGCCACCTGCTAGGACTGTTACCGTTAACACTGCAGGTGCCAATTCGAATGTAACATCGCTCAATGGGGAGTCAAGATCTACGCCTGAGGAAAAAAGTTCAGTCGGTCTTGAGATGGTGGTTCATGCTGGTGCAAATTGAGCTACAATTAGCTTACCATAATTTATTCTGGTTGCAACACGTGCAAGATATTACCAACAGTCTGTGCATAGGGGGTGCAAGTTATCTGATGTACTCTCTCTCTCTCTCTCTGATTTGAACCATGCCTCTAATTGGCTGACGATTGGGGAAATCCTTATTGGGGTGTAAAAGTTATTCGCTAATAGAATAATAATAGTAGATGTAAAGTATATCTACTTCAGAAGCACCTTGAGCAACATATGTTTCTTGTTACTGCAGTTTTGCACTAAGCATCGTCATGTGGAATCTGAAACTGATGTATTAAACCTTTTGTTCAGAGCTGAGGAATTGGGAATTTCCACCCCTTTCCAAGTTAAACCACTTTCTTCGCAGTTTTTTATGTGTTGTCTTTTGAACCAGAGAGTCTGGTACAGTTGTCTGGTTCCCACGGAATTGATGAATACGGAAACGCCTACTAAACTAGCTGTGGATTAGCTGTGATGTGTAACAAATCTTATCTGCCAACTTTTCACCACAGTAGCAAGTTCAAGAGAATCGCGAGACGTGTTTTGATTCATTGTGGTGGCAGAACTTCAATGCCATGGATGGTAAAATTACTGTCCATTAATCCATTAGAATCATCTCTGGGGCTGTTGACTGAAGTCTGAAGTGTAGCCTCAACTCTTAATCACAGGCTAGAAGTCTTTACAAATCTTTAGCATTTTACTGTTACATTGAGAGTTGAGACTCATCATGTGTCCCTCTCTTTTCCACATGTATGCCCCTGGTGATTAATATTAGTTCCTCGTTTCAACGTGGTTGCCTAAGAAGTGTGAGGGAGGTTAGCGTTCAGAGGAATGTTGATTAGAAGTCAATGTTGACCTTCCAATCACAAGGTGACAAGTGTCACTCAAGGATAGTGCGACATGTGGCGAAGTTGAGTTCCTTGCGAGTGTCACTAGCGTGACACTCTTTCAGTAGCGGGAGCCTAGCGTGCACCATTGAGGCCCAATAAGGGCATATAGACTTAGCCGTGGGTCATCCGAACATGGAGAAAAGCCCACATGCATGATAACTAGCGCAACCCAAAATAGATGGGCGAAAACGCGAGAAACTAGTTATATGTTTGACCCAGGCAAACGCCTGCTCTGGTCTAAGGCAAGACCCGAGGGGCGCTTTGAGGCTTGGCTATGGTACAGGCACGACCGAACAGGTTATGAACTTGCCCATACGGAAATGAAAGGGGATCTAGTGGTTTGGTGGCTACAAAAAAGAGAGGTTCTCTGCGCGAGGGTGGAGTAGCGCACCCGATTAGCGCATGGTCAGCCCCGCGATGGGTGACATCACCCGTGCGATCAGGGTGTACAGAAAGGACAATGTACTCATATTATAGGGAGATAGCTGGAGCCTGACCAGAGTGCCTATCGTTCCCTTCACAATTCCCAGTGGTGATTGAATTGACAGAGTATGTTATTCTAGAGAGAGAACGTAGACAATCACTGATTTTGAGAGGAGAACATTCTTTCTAGTGACATCACCCTATTCTCTCTAGGTTACTTGGGCACCCCCCATGGATTAGCACCCCCCATGGATTAGCCTAAGAGCTCCACTGTCTTGGCATTTTCAGTATACACTTGCTCTCTTCTTCACCCTTCTCTTAGATCACTACATTCCTTCATCACTATCGTTAATTATTCTTACCTCTCTAGCTCATTCATACTCAAACACGAACCTCACAAGAAGAAAACATCCTTGGCAGCAGGTACAAGCAAAGGTTTATAACTTTCGGTTCAAGATCTATCGACTCAAAACTATCAGAAAATATGAGTTAATGCCAATCTTACTTGGAAACATTCCATTTTGCGAACATTTAACTGAACTTTCAATGAGCTGATGATGAAGATTCCGAAACCAACATTTCACCAGAATAAGATTCATGATTCCTGGGTTCAAGTGCTTACCAATGCTCATCCAAAGAACAGAAATGAAATTCCAACGGTAATTCAAGACGACGTAAAAGTAAATGATAACAAGGAAAGCTTTGATTGATGAAAGTATCAGAGATAAAGAACCAATTCTTATGAATTAGTAGCTGAAACAGAAAAATGTAGAGGTTTTACTCCAACTTACTGTCGAAATCTTGACACAAATTTCATCAATACACAGTTTTCTACTTCCAAGCACAAGAAGCAACAAGAACTCTATTCCTCCAACCAAGATACAAGGCCCCATCTCTCTCCTCAAGTCTATATTTGTCAGAGTAGTTCTCCAGCAGTTTTTTGATAGTAGCATTGACCAAAGAGCTCAAAGGGTAGGGACTGAACCCCGCCATTTTAAATCGCGACTTCCACTTCCCAAGAAGCTCGTGCCTCTCCACCCTCTCTCTCCCCTCGCACGCTATCACATTCACCATATCCCTCGCCAGACAGTGCTGCTCGACATTGATCCGCTCCTTATGTTCCCTATGAAGCGTCACATCAATCGACTCAAACATAGCCGAGTAATAGTCCAACGCCTCTAGAAACCGCGGGAAAAAAGGGGCAGTGTTAGTGTTGGATTCTTGCTCAACTAAGGTTACCACCTTGGGAGAAAGGCTTTTCACTAGCCTCAACAATCGGTCCCTATCATTCTGCGTACTCACGCTCTCATCTGGCATGTGGTGAAGCACAAACGCGAAATTCACTGCAAGAGCTTCCCCAGGTTGGATCCGAAAATTCTCTGCCTGGACTTCCGTACCGGAAATGGCACTACCATGGAACTCAAATGGCACTTTAAATGACTCAGCAAGCCTAGATAGCCTCTTTCCTATCAAGTTTATCTCTGCCCCACGGGCATATGCTGACGTGGAATCGTTGATAGCCGTTATGCAAATGTGGGGTGGCCCGCCTGGCCGGGCTGCGAAAGCTTGAATCAGGGTCACCCACTGACTCCCCTGACCGATTTGGAAGTCGACGATGTGGACCCGGTTTTCATTTTTCATTGCTCCCGCAATGGCACCGTTTGCTGACATGTATCCGAACTTGAGGTAAGGGCAAACCTCGTAAAGAATGTGCATATAGGAGAGAAGATCTGAACTTTTCGGTTCTTTGCATTTCAAACTTTTGTATATCAAACTTCCAGAAGAGGCTAACCTCGCGACAAGCCCTTCCAACATGTAGGCTCCCAACCGCTGAATCGGTTCACCAGAGACTGATACCATTTGGCGTAACTTGCACATCAAACATTGAGCAGTCGACAAGTCATTTTCGGATACAGCTTTTGCACACGCTATGAGGACCCCTTTCAAGTCATTTTTGGGGTTTTCTCCCATAATTTGTCTCCAGCTATCTATCTCCGGCGAGGCTATTACTTCGTTTAAGGTTTCATTGTAACTTTCTGGGAGTACATCGGAATCAGGTCCTAGCATTACTGATTCAAGTTCACGTAGCTTATGCCTAAAGTCGTTAATATCATCGGTTATACAGGACCCACTCATTGGGGAGCCATAGATGGTATCTGGAGAGTGAAAATGAGACTCTTGTTGTGATACGGAGCTTCCATTTGATGAGAAACTGACAGTTGACGGTGACTTGGAAATAGTGAAACGGCCAGTTTGTGAAGATGACTCAAGCGTGCAGTACATATCGCGGGAACTGTGAGTGGAGAAGTTAATCTCGTGGCTGCTGTTACTATAGCATGATTGGTGGTCTGGTGTTTGAAACTGAGGAAAACAGTAGGACTCGACCTCCTTCGCCGAGTGATAGTACAGGGTGTTAGACATAGCCAGCTTTTGTGCTGCTGTCAGTGTAATCGGATACTCTTTTGCTATCTGAAATCATACAGAAAGACAAGTTTAGTTGGCATTAAGGGGCTCCACCAATGTTTGAAAATCAGCAAATCAAGAAATTTCAACAAAGCTATGGGATACTGATCCGAACACAATTAGAACAAACAATGCAAGCAAATTAATGCACTTAACAGTTACCTAATGGAAATATTCTAAAACCATATCCAACCATTATGCCTCTTGCTGAACTGCATAGTTTGTGCTCATAGCAAAATCCAATGCAACATTGGTCGTGTCAAAAGTTCGAAGTAGAGCTCTCTTTGAAAAATTGAGGAGTTCAAACTATGCAGTACACGCAATAGACGAACCCAAACTATGCACTACCCTCAAATAGACGACTCGAACAAAATAGTACATGCAGATTGACGAACTCAATCTATGTAGTACGCAGAAACTGACAAACTTAAATTATGCAGTAAACACAAATTGATTAACTCAAACTTTGCTTTGCACACAAAAATAGATGAATTCAAGCTATGCAGTACACAAAAACTGATAAACTCAAGCTATGCAGTACTCACAAAGTGATGAACTCAAACTACGCTATACACACAGCAATAAACTAACTCAGAATTGTTCTTTTTGGTCAGGAATCCAACAAGCAACACACACAAATAGATCCTTTACTCTTCGCTATAGGAACCAAGACAAAATGAAACATCATATCAATGCAGGAAGTCTTATAACCAGAGTCTTAACCATTCATTTCAAATTTCTATGTAGACCAAGAGATTACATCCATTAGGATCTACCATATTCTTCTCCAATTCAATACCAGGAATAATGCATACCTCCCTAAAAGACATGGGCATAATCTCTTTTACAAAGCTGCTAGATTTTAACAATTTTGCAACAGAGCCTTGCAAATCACCACTTCAGTTCTTATCTACTTGGAAATGACATTATGACTGTATTTGGACCAAGGATTTGTGGAGGAATGTGTAGATCGAAAGGAAAATAATGAAACGAAAAAAAGTTAATTTAATACTAAGGGGAAATTCTTTGTTTGGTTTCCCCATCATTGTCCTTTCTCTCTAAACATTCCTCAAATGTTTGCTGCAAAAATACAGCCGGTTTTAAATCTTGGTTTAAAACATTTGTCACAAACCACAAACGGATCTTAAACCATGTCAAATACCAGACCGAAAACTGGGTATTTCTCAGGAAAAATTGGCATACTAGCAAAACCACCAATATGGAGAATGTTAATGAAGATGGGTATTCCAGAAAAACCTTTCAGAATTTTCCCCAGCAATGGGGCATATCTTATCAATACAACAACATAACCCATCTAGTCCCCAATCATAGGGGTATGGGCGGAAGATTGGAGACAGACCTAAACCTTTGGCAATATGCCCAAAGTGACTCCCCTGTACCACTAACATAGTGGCCCCTAATCATGCCCTCAAATCAAAGCTGAAGAGCTACAAGGACATTTTCCTACAGAACCATGCCCTCAAATCAAAGCCGAAAAGTATCAGAGATAGGGCAGGCCTAAGAACCAAATCAATTTCTGTGCTCATTACCGTGCATCCTTCATCCTTCGTTCATTATCCAGAGCATCTGACTAATGAGCATTAAATACCAAAAGAAAAACGTAACTGATTAGGCTCACAAGAACGTCTGTAAAACTCTGTAAGAAAGAAAGGAAAAAAAGGGTATAACATGTTTAGTTTTCATTTTGATTTTACTTTCCACAAACAACTGGAAACACTGCACTCAAAAATCACATACAAACATTCATGAGAGAGAGAGATTCTTACCTTCCACTGATCTTCTATCACCGACCCATTTTCAGTAAATTTATATCCTCCACAGAAGTTGGAAGCAGAGCTCAAGATTTTGCCAAGAAAGTCCTGAATTGACACCAAAATTTCAGCAGTAAAATTAAGGGGGGAAAATAGTGGGCTTGAAACAGCAAACAAGAAAACAATTTCGCAAGTTGAGAGGTCAATTTCAGTTTTGAATAGTCAAGAAGTCAGTCGTTTTTTTTGACATACCCGACTACCCGAGTCTGTAATTGAAGAATCTCCCGTCTGCTTTTAGGACGTTACAAAGAAGCAGAGTCGAGAGTGGTATACAGGAAGTTTTCCGAGAAGGCGACGCACCTGCGCGTTATAAAAGCAGTTCGAGTTGCCAAAGGCCCTTCAATTTTAGGAAAAACTACAATAATGCCACACCAACTCTCATAAAAACTTTATCCTAAATTCTTAATAGGAGTGGAGGAAAGTTTTTTTGGATAATAAGTGGAGGAAGAGAGAGAAAAAAATAAATAGAGAGAAAATTTATTGAAGACCGTGACCAGAGAAAAAGACTTGAATCAAACAATCATTGTAGTAGTAATTAAAAACCTAAAAATATGAACCGAACTTCAAAAATTCAGAGAAAACATATAAAAAGAATTGGGTGAGTTTGGATGAGAGTTTTGAGAAAAAGTTTTTGAGATAGTGTTTGGTTTGGTTTTTAGATATGAGAATAATGATTGGAAATATGGGTAATGATTGACGAGAGGAAAAATAAATAGAGAGAATTTTTTTGATTTTTTTTTCAAAAATGGGAAGCGAACAAGACAAATTTTGTAGTTTTTGAGATTTTCGGAATCCAGTGAGAGAAAGCCCTGCCCATGTTGTAAGCTTGACGATGTAGTTCATTGAATTTTTGATAATCAAGTGTGGCTAGTTTACATGTACCTCAACTTATTTTGTGGGACTAATTCACCTTCAATTAGAATTAGAGGAGACCCAATTATTTAGTGTTCACAAATTGGATTGCTTCTCAAATTCTGTTTACATAGTGATACTGAGGCCCCGTTCGGCTAAGGGGTTTTGAGGTTTTTTTTTTGGGTTAATGTATTGTGAGAGAATGACATGTCCCAAAAAACAGAACAAGTAAAAAAAAAACAAAAAAACTCATTAGCAAAACGGGGCATGACAGTTTGCTTTTAAAAGCACCTGAATGACCAAACATATGTCATCTTAATGTAGCGATATAATATCCTAGGTGAGGAGTAGTATGTTATACTACCTTCGATTCAAAATGTTTGTCCGCTACCTGCAAAACAAGAACTTAAAAATGATATTATATAAGTTTTTTAAGAAATATTCAAAAATTTCAAAAAATTACGAGATATCAATGAGTGCTTTTACTTCATAAAAAAAGTTCAAATGTTTTCTTGAAAAAATTATATTTGTTTAAATCCTCTTTTTACAGACAAGACAAACATTTTGATGCGGAGGAATCACCAGTAACTAGCAACTATATGTTTGGGTATATTCTTAAATAATCCGTAACGTGACGTCATGTATTAATTTGTCTAATGATATTTTATACAAGGAGCCCCTAATAATCAACTCCATATGCATCCGGGTTCCCATGGTACCCAAACAAGCCAGGCTATTGGGGTTAAGCTATTCTCCCAACCCTCATTCTCTATACTCCTCTTAATATTCAATTTCTAGCTCTATCATGGGCGCACTACAATGATCTAAACTGTTCAACTCATGGATCTCGTAAGGAAGAATGTAAGTGTAAAAAATAAGTTCAACTGGACATCAATAGTTCTATGAACCAACCATAGTACTTTTTTCAGAAAATGTAAACCGGAATTTAAACCCTGCATTTTAAATGAGTTGGTTATGTATCTACTAATGTTCAATTAAGCTCAATTTGTGTAAATATTATTTTTTACCTTATGTAATCGGCAAGATAAACGGTTAATCATTATTGTAGGTTCGGAATGAGGCGAAAGAATAATTAAGGGTTTGGAGGATTTGAAAGATTAGGGGATAGAGGGTAGCTTAACCCATATACACAAACCCCAATGTTTTATGAATCCTTGGACCAGGACATTCTTTTACTCAACTTTAGATAAATGTATTTTTGCTCCTGATAACAGAAATTACAACAATATCAATTCAAAAAAGAAAAAAGAAAAAACAGAAATTACAACAATAACAGAACTCATCTAGTCCCCAATTATTAGGGGTATGAGCGGGGATGGTTGAGGACAGACATAACCATTGGCAATCTGCACAAAGTAGCTGCGCTTAGAATACCACTGAAACAATGGCCCCCTTAAACTTCCAAGAACCGATAAGCTACAAGGATGTTTTGTTGCAGAACCATACCCCTAAATCAAAGCCAAAAAATATTAAGAAGGATGGGCCTAGAGACTCAAATCAATTTTCGTACTCATTACCATACTTACTGATAACAAAAATTAAAAACAAAAATTTTATTATCCTGTCAGACCCATAATATGTAGCATAAAATTTCTACGATCCACAATCATGAATGAGTATTTCATTAATGGGCCGGTGGAGCTGAACCATACCTTTAAGGTTAAGATGTCATATCAAACTCATTCCAAATTCAATTGTGATAGTCGTTACATACACCTTAAAAACCATAATTGCTCATTCTATTCTTTTGGTACTTATCAACCTGGCTACGTGTACGTACACACAAACACATTTGGACCGTTCATTTCAGAAATTGACGGTCCGGAATTGAAAAAAGCTGTTACATGTAAGAGTTCTTATGGTCCGGAATTTAAAAAGACTCTTACATGTAAGAGTTAACTCTTACACGTAAGAGTCTTTTTAAAATCCGGACCGTCGAAAACATGCACGGACGGTTAAGATGCACCGTCCGTGCATATTGCGTACGCGCCCCGTGCGTACACATCGAATTTTTTGGTACTTATTATCATGCTACACCAGCAAGATGCGTTATTTAATTCTTGAGCATTACTTGTAAAAAAGATGTGACGGTCCGGATTTTTCCATGGAAAAATTTAGGCCGTCCAAAATACTTTTGGACAGCTCGAATACGATCACCAGGAGCGCTCTTCAGGGGGCGCTCACTTGCACCCGGCCCGCTTCCGTAAGAATGAATCTGTCCCTAATATTTTTGTCGATTCTTTTGTTAGCATATTGGAACGAGCAATATTAATACACATTAATTAATAAAGTCGAGTTTTGTGTGACCTACAATTTTACGATCAAATGCATTTCAATCAAATTTGGTGGTCAATATAAATGAACTAACCCAATTCAAGAGCTTACAAGAGATAGTTAAAAAGTTCAACGGAAGATGATGGAGGACCAAACACTAGTGATGATGAAGTAGCTAGATTCGATCAACTAGAAGATTTGACAAGTTATTATACAAAATACTAAATAGGAACACTCTGATGGAATTCATCGATGTCGATAGAAAAAATTGACAGGGTTACATAAAATACTGCACCTAAGATATGCGAAAGATTGGCTAGACTATATAGGAGTATTAAACTAGTAGGAAAGCGTACAGGGCCGGCCCTGAGTTAAGGTCGATAAGGCGGTGGACTTAAACCCCTGAAATTGAGACCCACAAATAGTTATAGATATGTAATAGAGTGATGCTACATACACACTATCCCATTCATACCCCCGCTCACACCCATATTTTTATTGTTGACAAGTATCCTCCTACTTTGGAAGTCAGAAGAGAGAGTGGACACGTGTCAGCAATCTAAAGCGGATGTGAGCAAGAGTGTGTATGAGAGGGTGTGTACGTAGCATGAATGTATGTAATACTATGTATATTAGCGCTTTTATTCCAAATGGAGGTAGCTGGCCAAGTGGTAAGTTTAAGTCTAGTTATCCGATAAGATCAATGTTCAATTCTCACCCCAAGGAGTGTATCTTTTCATTCTTCATATGATTTCGTTTTCCTTTTGAGGTTTATTTTTATTTTTGTTAACAAAACTAGGCTCCGGTTTTACAAGTTCGAGTTAGGCCCTGAGAATCTCAGGGCCGGGTGGTTGAGAAGATTGATAGTTTTGATATCGAAGGTTATATACATAGCAGCTAACGTTAATCACAAAATAAAAATAATAATGTGGTTTTTTTGACGATATATCAGGAGCAATTTAAGGTGAGGTTGGATGATAGTTACCAAAATTATATGTTTTTACCTCGCTCACTTTTAATTGTCAAAAAAATAGGCCACCGATAGAGATATTAGAGTATATTAACCGTAACAATTGGGAATCGTGATCACAACTGGATCATGTTAAACAGTCATACTGTAATTTGTAATCACGATTCACAATAGTCTATTTCAAAATTAGAATTTCAAAAGTAACAATTATATTTTTAGAAGGAGGGTAATTTTGGAAATTCATATATTTTAAAGAGCGATGATTGTGTTCATTTAAAAAGTTTAATTTTCAAAAAGACGATGGAGGGAGTAATTTGAAGCTCAACAATCCCGTTAAAGAGTACAATACGCGAGGTAAGGTTTACATTGAGAAATAGTACTCCCTCCTTCCTATTTTGTTTGTGCAATATGATAAAACAACCTAGAGGGGGGTGAATAGGTCGGGTCCTGTAATAACAATTTTTCTTTGCAAGCAAATGGATTAGCAAATCAAACGAATAATTAAAAGAACAAAGCACTGAAAATAAATAAGAGATAAGACATAGGATTTTTATAGTGGTTCGGCTAATTGCTTAGTCCACTCTTCAGTGATGTTCTTCGCGAACACTCACCGGTATCCACTATGTTCTCAGTACTTACACTTGAGTTGGATTTCACAGAGGCCAACACCCATTTACAACAACTCCTTTGGTACACGCAGACCAGACAACAAAACTCACACCACCGGTACACGCAGACCGGTTCAATACTGGTACACGCAGACCAGTTAACAAAACTCACAACCAAATTCTACCTAGTAAATAATGGAACAGAATCCTCACTGACAACACAGTGGATTGGGTTCCCTCTCTCACAAGGTGGGTTTATGTGGTGTGATTCAATCCCTCTAAGTAAGGGTGAATTTACAAGTTTAGGCTCACACACAGAGAGTATAGAAATCTACAATGAAGAACTCTCTCAAGTCTGGAGAAGATAATCTACAGTGAATTTCAGACTTGTATTCTTTTTGTATATTTTCACACTTTAATCTCTTGAAGCTTCATTTTATTCTCTGATGAAGAATTGTCTTTAAATAGCCAAAAATGAATCCAAAAGGCTTCCAACGTTCCAGACAGCTTCCAACGTTCCAAAACTTCTTTCGGCTCAACGGACCAAAACAGAGCAGAAACATGTTTCCTCATTTTCGGTTCCTGTTTCCTTAAGGACAATATATGCACACAAATATTGAGGCAAAAATATATGCTCTCATATTTCAAATTGCCAAACGAGAATTTGCAGAAATTGCAATTCTTTCAAAAGAACAAATCTCCCTTTTTTCATATTTCAAAATAAAGAATATGACTATTTAAAATTGAGCCTGCAAAATTTAAATTGTGAGCCACAAATAATAAATACAAGTATAATAATATATTTGGCACAATTTGAATTAAGAAAATCTATAGGAAATTTCGTGGTCCCAAAATTAAACATGAGAGGGAGAGTGCTAAAATCATTTCCCTTAATTATTAATGTGGGATTCGGAGTCAATTTATGATTTTTTAGGATTATGATTACTATATAAGATAAAAAGTTATTGGCTTTATAAGTAGTTTTTTTAAATTTTTAGTCAAATTATTTATTTATTTTCAAATTCCTCGCGATAATAGGAATAAGAACAGTAATAAAACATATTTTTTAAAAATCCAAAAAAATTAGTGTATTTTGAGTTATTTTTGCATTTGTTTAAATTTTAATCACAATTTTATATTTTTTAAATACTCCTGACCTAGACAAGTGAAAAGCCGACATAAAAATACTAGTAGCTAGTGAGTTATTTCGACTTATAGTTAACCCTTATGATTGTGTCTGACTTTTGATAGCAAAGACACACGGCAAGATAATGGTTAAAAAGGTAGTAATTGATTTTCGCATTTTTCAATTTTGTAATTGCACCTTTTTTTCCTTCTTCTTGTATGTGAATTGAGCTTATTAGAAAGTGGCATTTAAAATGTCTAGGTTCGGTGGTTAGGTTTTTAGAGAACTCAAAGTTCAAGGAAAATTTGACAAGTCAAATTTGTCCGGGTTTAAGTCGAATTCGAACTTTTTTACAAGATTTAATGAGCAAAAAATATTAGGTATTTATGCTCTTATAATTTTCCTATGTACATATACAAGTTCAAACGTATAAAGTTTAGGAAAATGCTAACGTGTGTCTTTATAGGTGTGAAAAGTATATAGAGATATGCGAAAGTGTATTGAAAACTGTAAAATGTGTATTGAAGTTATAAAAACATATACACATACTCCCTCCGTCTTAGAATGTTTGTTCGGTCCGCAAAACGAGAACCTAAAAATAATAGGTCTTTCAAATATAAATTTCAAACTTTTTTCATAAATTGAAAGCACTCATTGATATCTAGTAGTAAATTGTTAAAAAAATATTGAAATTTTCTTGAAAATTTTGTATTTATTTTCAAGTTCTCGTTTTGCGGACCGGACATAATTTGACGTAAAGTTTGTAGCTTGTAAAAGGATATAAATGTACAAGTTAAAAGTTTTCATTTTTTACATATATGGATTTTTACGTAAACAAGTTATATAAGTTTATGTATACTAAAGTTTACAATATGAAATTCTCAGGATATAAACATACTCCAGGTTTGCAAACCCCATCGAATCACATATTGCCAGGTTTTGGTTTAACTCCCTCACTAAACGAGTCTAAATTTGACGTTCAAATTCGACTCGTTTATTAAACAAATACAATTAAAAGTTAACGCTCTATTCATTTTTAGCCCTTATCATTGTTGTCTTTGTTTAACAAAACCAAAAGGTGCCATGATATCTGTATGCCTGTGTGTATTGTTTTGGTTGTTTGCAAAGGTTTGTTGCTGATAAATGCCAAAATGTGCACATTTAGGCCGCCTTATATACATTTGTTATGTCCTTAATTATTACTGTATTATGTTTTTTTTTATTATATCTTTGTAACTTCAGGTCACAAGGTTATTTGTACCCAAATTTAACCCGACCACTCGGAATTTCAACATTGAGCGACGCCGACTACTTCGTATTTATCTCTGCATCACAACAAGAATTTTGACTGTGTTTAGGTACCGATCAGACACCGTTTAAAGAATCAGTTGAGAGCATCGCAGATTGAGCGGAAATAATTTGATATTGATTATTCAAATCCATCCCAGTGAAGTAAATTTGGGACAGCCGTGGACCCCTTGGCTTCATACCCTTCAAATGTCAGTACATCAATGAATGACACATGGTCCCTTTGCTGGAAGTCCAGCCTTGATCTCCACCATAGTCTCCCGTGCGCACGCTACACTTGATTGGAGTCCCTCTTAGCCGACTGCATTTTCCAACGAGTATGGCAGTGGGAAATTAATACTCTGGCTCACCCATACGTGCAGCACCGAATCATTTTTCCATGCTACAACCTTTAACTCTCACATGCCTATAAAATGCGCGCAGCAGCTGCATAGAGAAAAGGAAGGAGGCTTTTCGGACAGAAAAAGGGAAGAGAAATAGAAGCAAAACTCTACTGCCATTTTCATGGCTCTGATCAGTAGCTCCATGGCCAACTAAATCCCTTCTTAGGGTATTGGTAAGCCCTA